>CM077176.1:478786-491286 GCA_039654105.1 Coreius guichenoti
TTTAGACCAGACGCCCATGGGTGAACAGATGCGCCAGTGAATTTGATATTTAAACAACGTGGAGCTGGACGTGAACATGAGAACTGCGTCGGGCTGAGACTAGCAGAACACACTTGTGTCGCGCCTGGCGTCTCATTGCGCCGGGTGTATGAGAGGGCCCTAAGACAGAGAAGACCAGAAGAGATCACCTGACCGACACATTAAGAGACGACCAGTGTTTTTATTTACTGTATATGTATTTATGGCAGTTTTACTTGAAACAGATTATATTACAATACTGATTATACAATCTCTGTACAGAAGTAGCAGTAATAAGCTTGATTATTTCACTCATGACTGACACAGGGTTGTGCTAGTGAAGATCTAGTTCACTAGTAGCTAATAATAAAGTCTGGATATTGATTTGGTGGCACTAACCTGGTAATCTCAGTCAGATCCAGAGACTAGTTGTTCCTCAGAAGTAGCTTGCAAACATGTGGACATACACCGCATATCAGACGGATGTGGAGATTCAACAGCTCTAGTCAGTTTATTTGCTGTATGGATAGAAACCTTACAAAAGATTCCTAGTACACACAAACACACACACTTGCACTCAGTCAAATGATATGAAGCACATTTTATTATAGAGAACATGTACTGTATATACAATGGTATTCATCTCATACAAAACAACAAAAGTCATAAAATAAATACTGAAAAAGTGTGTTTGTCTGCCGAGAAGCACGACATGTGCAATATTTGAAGTCCTAGGCACCTGAAATGATACCAAAACAACCTTAAGATGCCCTGCCCCCTTGTGGCAGAGTGAAGCTGTCCATCAAACGAAGGCTGACCAATCGGGGCGCTCCTGAAGGTGTCTCTGTGCTCACCCAATCATTAGCAGTCTCTTCATCATGACATAATAAGTGACTGGATGACCAACCTGTCCATCGCTGTCCTCCTGTGGGCGTGTCCGCTGAATCAGCAGATCCACCAGCTCAGAAACAGGGCGTCAGATCCGCTCTGAAACACTAGCAGACTTGGAAGCACGGGTTAAAGGAGAGGTCAGAGGTCACCGGCTGATGTTACGGGAGCCACTGAAGTGTTCAGCATCTCGGACGGGACTGAAGAAAGGATGACGCAGCGCAGCGGAGAGAGACAAGCGTCGATCCGGATCAAACTCCAACAAGCCCTCCAACAAATCAAAGAAGAGATGATGCTCCTCTGACTCGTACAACATGTACCTCTGAGAGAAAGAGAGAGACGGTTAGCGCTTGTGCATCGACACTGATGTATACTCTGGGCGTTAAAGGTGCAGTGTGTGATTTCTAGCGGCATCTAGCGGTGAGGTTGTGAATTGCACCCCCCCCCTCCCTTTTGAAGCACATAGAGAAGCTACGGTGGCCGACACAGGACAAAAATGTCGTCATCAGAGAGAGCAGAGAGTAGCTAGCGCTCTGTAGAGAAATTTGTCCCTTTAGGGCTACCGTAGAAACATGGCGGCACAAAATGGCGACTTCACTGAAAGGAGACCCGCAGTGTGTGTAGACAGAAACGGCTCATTCTAAGGTAATAAAAACATAACGCTTCATTATGTAAGGTCTTTATACACCACTGAAAACATAGTTGTGTATTATATTGCATTTCTATCAACAGATCCTCATAAATACTGCACACTGCACCATTAAAGCATTAGTTCACTTCAAAATGAACATTTCCTGATAATGTACTCACCCCCATCTCATCCAAGATGTTCATGTCTTTCTTTCTTCAGTCGAATAGAAATTAAGTTTTTTGAGGAAAACATTCCAGGATTTTTCTCCACATAATGGACTTCAATGGGAACCAACGTTTGAAGGTCCAAATCAATGCAGTTTCAGAGGAAGGGCTTCAGAGGCTCTGCACGATCCCAGACGAGGAATAGGGTCTTATCTAGACAAACCATCGGTCATTTTCAAAAAAAAATAAACATTTATATACTTTTAAACTCAAATGCTCGACTTCGGTGTTGTTCTTCTTCACGGCGTGTGACGTCATCACGTCGGAAAGGTCACATGACGTAGGTATAAGTACCGACCCAGTGTTAAAACGAATGTGCAAAGACTAAATCAAACGCTCTTTACAAAAATAAAGGTAAAACAACAATGTCTGACAAATTTTAAAGTCGGAGGAGAACATGAGATGGAGTTTTTCGGCACTGGGTCGGCACTTCCACCTACGTCACGCATGACCTTTCCGACGTATATAAATGGGTTTTTTTTTTAGAAAATGTCCGATGGTTTGTCTAGATAAGACCCTGTTCCTCATCTGGGATCGTGCAGAGCCTCTGAAGCCCTTCCTCTGAAACTGCATTGATTTGGACCTTCAACCGTTGGTTCCCATTGAAGTCCATTATGTGGAGAAAAATCCTGGAATGTTTTCCTCAAAAAAAATGAATTTCTATTCGACTGAAGAAAGAAAGACATGAACATCTTGGATGAGATGGGGGCGAGTAAATTATCAGGAAATGTTCATTTTGAAGTGAACTAATGCTTTAATGGAGTGGTATCCACTCACTCTCAGAGGTCTGCAGTTCTCTCTGACGTATCGTCCGGCTGACGAGTTGTCGTCCCAGTCCAGTCGGCCTCTGTAAAAGTACTTCTGCTTCCTGAGGGCAGAGGTCAAGTCATGCTTACACCGGACACTATTCACAGTCACTTCACACTGACAATATCAATCATGAATCATGTTCAGTCACGTTTCCTGACCTCGTTTTACGAATCATTCTTGAAGGAACTGGTCCGTGTACTCGCTCCATCATGGCCAGATGCTCCCTGTTGTCGTGAGTCTAAAACACACACACACGTATGAAAGAACACGTATGGATCTGTTCCAATAACAGTTATGTTTATTAGAGATGCACCGAGGGATCGGAAATGCATGATCGGCCCGGATTGGTAACATCTTACCGATTCCGAGCCGGTCTGTTTTGTTTCATCTCACAGAGATGAATTGTGGTTTAATATACACTAGAGGTCAAAAGTTTGGAACAAATAAGATTTTTTTAATGCTTTTGAAAGAGTCTCTTCTGCTCACCAAGGCTGAGTTTATTTAATCATAAATACAGTAAACAGCGAAATATTACTCCAGTGTAAATCAGCTGTTCTCTATGTGAATATATAGTAAAGTGTAATTTATTCCTGTGATCAAAGCTGAATTTATCATCATTACTCCAGTCTTCAGTGTCACATGATCCTTCACAAATCATTCTCATATGAGGATTTGATGCTCAACAAACATTTATGATTATCAGTGTTGAAAACACTTCATATTTTTGTGGAAAAGTATGGGGTAAGATCAAAAAACCTGATACTTTTATTCAGCAAGGACACATTAAATTGATCAAAAGTGACAGTAAAGACATGTATAATGTTACAAAAAATGCTTTACCTTTACACTTTCTATTCATCAAAGAATCCTGAGAATTAAAATGTATCAGTTAAAAATGTATGCAAAAAATATATCCACAAAATTATGAAATAGATGTGAATTTAATCTGTTTAACTGGAGATCTGGTATGGATCAAATCCAGTGATCTGCGTTTTATCTTGGTGTCTCTGTTCATGTGTTTTTATATTTAGCGTCATTACTCTGCTCCGCTGACGCTCATAGGTAAGAGTCACGTGACTGAAACAGAATAAACACACACACACGGTCAGTCTCACACAAACACACACCTGGTAGAGCGTGTAGCCGCGGTAGAACTCAAACAGAATACAGCCAATGCTCCAGACGTCACACGGCTGACTCCAGCCCAGCTCTACGGAAACACAGTTAGAAAATCACACACACACACACACACACATGCTGAAAGCAGCCACATCCTCACACAGACACGCTCTCTTACCCAGAATCACCTCTGGCGCTCTGTAGTGGCGGGTGGAAACGATGCTGCTGTGATGCTCGTGGTCAAACGTGGCGCTGCCGAAGTCCACCACCTTCACAGTAGAGCTGTTGATGGAGCGCTCGTCTCGCTTCTGACGACACACACACACACACAGCACAAGCTCATCGGACTGACCAGAACAACAGTACAGTGACCAACAGTGGCTACGCTTACATGTGGTCTAATAACCCATACTTAATTTCTGACAGGGATGAAAATGAGGCAGTGAGGGACAGAAGAGCAGTGTGATCGTCTCACCTTCTCTGGGTTAAAGATGATGGTATAATCAGAGTTCACAAACAGGATGTTCTCAGGCTTGAGGTCTGTGTGTGTCAGCTTGTTGTCATGGAGAACTGTCAGAGAAACAGACCATAATCACAAATGACCACAGCAAAGGAGCAAGCAGGACAGGAAGATACACCGTTCATCAATGCATGCAGCGCACACGTCTGCTCAAAGTCAGACACATGAGTGTGTGTGTGTGTGTGTGTGTGTGTGTGTGTGTGAACTCACACTTGACGGCGAGGCAGATCTGGTAGGCCATGTGTCTGACCTGACTGATGGAGTAGGGCAGGTAATTATTCTCCTTCATGAAGTCAAAGGTACTGAGAGCTAACAGCTCAAAGCTGATGCACATGTGACCATGATAGTCGAACCAGTCCAGCATCTGCACACACAGACTGACAGGACAAAAACAATCAGGTCCGGCTTACTCAACATGGGTTGAAGACCAGTCGCTACTCGCATTCTTTCATATAATATAAAACTAAAACAGTATATTTAGAAAGTAACAGATGTGTGTATTTTGCAAGTGAAATATTTTGCTGTTGTCTTTTGAGAAAAAGTTGAAAATCCCATTTGGACTGACATAATGGTGAAGAAACTAAATGTAAAACTAATTATATTAGCACTGAATTGGTGAAAAACACACAGATTGTTTCCACCACGGAATAAAAAAAAAAAAAAAAAAAGGTAATTGCAACTTTTTTTTTTTTTTCAATCTCACAATTGCAAGAAAAAAAACTATAAACCTGGAATTGAGAGAAAAATGGGAGAATGCGAGACAAACTTGGAATTGTGAGGAAAAAAAAGTCAAATCAAAATAATGAGAATAGTGAGATAAGTCACAGTTACCTTTTTATTTTGTTTATTCCATGGTGGAAACAAGCTTCTATAGGAAACTAAATAATACAGTGGCAAGAAAAAGTATTTGCCTTTGCAGAATCTGTGAAACGTGAATAATTTTAACAAAATAAGAGATCATACAAAATGCATGAGATATTTTACATAAGATGTTTACATTTAGACCACAAGACAAAAAACAGCTGAATTTATTCAAATGACCCGTTCAATAGTTTATGAACCATTGATTCTTAATCCTGTGTGTCGTTCCCTGATGATCCATGTGTGTGTGTCGTTCCCTGATGATCCATGTGTGTGTGTCGTTCCCTGATGATCCACGGCTGTGTGTGTGTGAGTAAGTGTGTGTGTCGTCACTTTTGCACAGGATGAAAATGGCCACATTTTTATTATTTTGTTTAAATATAAATTATTTTCATTTAGTCCTGCCCTTCAGAAGCAACAGAAGACACTCACATGTTTCCCGGAGGACAAATTAAGCACAATTTACCCTGATCTTCAAATTCCAAAAGTGTTCACCCCCGGCTCTTAATCCATGGATCATCAAGGAACGACACACACTCACACACTCACACTCACACAGCCGTGGATCATCAGGGAACGACACACACACACACACACACACACACACACACACACACACACACACACACAGCCGTGGATCATCAGGGAACGACACACACACACGCACGCACACACACAGCCAGCCATGGATCATCAGGGAACGACACACTCTCTCTCACACTCGCTCGCTCGCTCGCACACACACTCTCTCGCACACGCTCGCTCGCGCACGCACACACACACACACTCGCTCGCACACACACTCGCTCGCACACACACACTCGCTCGCTCGCACACACACACTCGCTCGCACGCACACACTCGCTCGCACGCACACTCGCTCGCTCGCACACACACGCTCGCTCGCACACACACGCTCGCTCGCTCGCACACTCACACTCGCTCGCACACACACACTCGCTCGCACACACACACTCGCTCGCACACACACACTCGCTCGCACACACACACTCGCTCGCACACACACACTCGCTCGCACACACACACACACACTCGCTCGCACACACACACACACACTCGCTCGCTCGCACACACACACTCGCTCGCTCGCACACACACACACACACTCGCTCGCACACACACACACACACTCGCTCGCACACACTCTCACACGATTAAGAATCAAGGGTTCATAAACTTTTGAACGGGTCATTTTATTAAATTCAGCTGTTGTTTTGTCTATATGTAAAATATCTTATTCAGGACTGGACTAAAATAAAAATAACATGCATTTTGTTAAAATTATTCACATTTTCTGCAAGGGGTTCACATACTTTTTCTTGCCACTGTGTGTAAGTGTTAGAGGTTTGATCTCATCCCCAATCTTAACAATGACACTTACTTCTTGTTTTCTGGATCTTTCTGGTTGATTTTCTCCAGAACGTTGATCTCCAGACGAGCTGCTTCTTTGTACTTCTCCACGTTCTTAATGATCTTCAGAGCGATGTGAGAGCCTCCCCTGTAACACACACACACACACACACACACAATGAAACACCTGTGACAGTCAGCTGAGAAACAGACAGGTGTGTGTGTGTGTGTGTGTGTGACTAACCTGTGATGATCGATGCACTCCACCACTTTCCCAAAGGTTCCCTCCCCGAGCGTTCCCACAATCTCATCTGCACAGGAAGCACAAGCGTCACAAAAACACACAGTGCGACAGTGAATGTACGGAGCATGTGATGGGAGACGCACATCTGTCCTGCAGCACATCGCCTGGCCGGTAGATCAGATGACCCTCCTCGTCGTCTTTAACGGCCCACCCGCGCACACGACTGCTGCTCTGCTGTGGAGAGAGAGAGAGAGAGAGAGAGAGAGACCTTTGACCCTTCAAACATCATCTTAACCTGAGCAGCTGGAAAGAGTTTACTTTATTTTATATATGGTTTATATGGTTAAATCCCACCATACAGATTGAGCAGTGTAACATCATATCTGGATTTATTCCTGAATATGTTGATTCTCCTCTGAAGCTTCTGAACACTAGTGTACAAAACTAATTTCAAACAACAGCACAAATAAATGCAACAGAATAAAGAGAGATATGATATAAACAACAATAATAGGGCCCTATGAAATGTTTTTTTCCAGAAATTCTGTGTATTTTAGTTTATCTGCTAATCAAATGAAGGCATAAAACATTCATTTATTTTTAATAAAATGAAATTTAAATAAAACTTCAATTTTTTTGTCAAACAAAGTGCTGCACAACAGAGGTTTACTGTTAAAATGAAAACATGGAAGAAAAATGTTGTGAGTATTCCTTTAAAAATAAAGTTAATAATTATTGTATTGTTGTTGTTATTATTATTATTATTATTATTAGTAGTAGTAGTAGTAGTAGTATTACATTAAAACACACATTATACTGTATAATAGTAATATATTTCTGTCACAAGTTAAACCCAACTTTTATTTTGACGGGTTGAAGATCTTGAGTTTCTGTGTGTTTATGACAGTTTCTCTCACATTAAACGATAAAATGCTCATGAAGTGACTCTCAGAGCGGCTCTGGAGCTGAAGTTCATGTCGTCATAGTAACACCGCGAGCGTCACGCGTGCTTCTGTGTGTGTGTGTGTGTGTGTGTGTGTGTGGGAAATGAAACCATTCATTCATTCATTCATTCACACAGAACATGCAGGATTCATATTCATAAAGTCTTCTTGTGGTTTAATATTTCACAGACACTCGTCCATATTGCGATGTGATTTAAGTGACTAACCTACTTTTGATTTATTCATCCAAACATTCCACGTTATACAGTAAATTCTGTTTTTATGACTGGATTTCGTCCGTGTTTTCCACTTATACACACTCTAAAAAAATGCTGGGTTAAAAACAACCCAAGTTGGGTTGAAAATGGACAAACCCAGCGGTTGGGGTTGTTTTAAGCCAGCGGTTGGGGTTGTTTTAAGCCAGCGGTTGGGGTTGTTTTAAGCCAGCGGTTGGGGTTGTTTTAAGCAAACATTTAACCCAACCGCTGGGTTAAAACAACCCAATCGCCGCTGGGTTTGTCCATTTTCAACCCAATATTTTTTAGAGTGTAGATCAGCGGTGTGTGTGCTTTTGGTGTGAGTGTGAAACCTCAGGAATTAGTGAAATTATCCACAATACAAGCACTATTTAACCAGAGCGAATGAGACAGGTGAGTGAGAGGAGGCGTGTGTGTGTCACCTCGCATTTGGAGAGAAGAGAGCGAGAACGCACCGCTGGCAACAAAAACCAGCTCGGGATCAATAAGACGTGAGACTGAACAGCCGGTCACCGATTTCCAATCCCTGGCCGGGCGATCGGTGCATCTCTACGAAAAACCATGCGCTCTCTGAAAACACTGACAAACATGCAGTGGTGTAATGTAATGTTACAGCACTTGAGTATTTTTTGGGAGAATCTGTACTTTACTTGAGTTTTTATATTTGTGTCAACTTTTACTCCACTACATTTCCTAAATAAAATGTATACTTTTACTCTGATACATTTCCCCAAAGCATATTCGTTACTTTCTACTAAATAAATTCGGAAGACTGCACACAAGCGCGGTTGATTTCGTTTCCCGGGTTGCGTCTGTAGCTATAGCGACTGGCACAGAGCGGGACACTTCAAAAACAGATTTAAAACAGACAACAAAACGGTATGTTATACAGTACATGTTTTCCTATCACCCTAAAGTAATGCGTTTGTGGACTAGATGCTGTATTAATGCCGTCGAGGCTGAGAGGATGCTAACATTAGTACCTCAAGCGGTTAAAACAACGTGACAAAAACACACGCATGTCTGACCCAAATGTTTAATGTCACGTTTGCATCTATTTGCATTTTTATATCCCGCTGGACGCTTTTATGCAGTCGTTATGCAGCGAAGTGGCATATTTGAAGCTAGTGACATGAGAAACCCAACTGTATCCTCATGCACAGACAGAAACATATAAACAATTCAGAAACTCACTCAATTTCAGTTTTTTTTATCGTCACTGTAACATATTTTGATTAGATAACCATCAAGTGCTCTAAAATAGAAGCAAATAAAGTGTGAAATATACATATAACATACTGTCTAATTTCAATGCTATGACTTTATGTGTGAATCTTTAAGCATGACTGGATTTATATGAAATGGTAACTTTACAATAAGAGTCAATTTTTAACATTAACTAAGGTTGATAAAAGTATTGTTCATCAACATTTACTAATACATTTTAAAGTTGTCTTACATTAGTTACTGTACTATGAATTAACATGAATGAAGGTATAAATAATATATTAATATTTGTTATATTTAAAACTTAGAATAAACATTTTGCCTTTTTTTATTCAAAGAAAACAATGGAAGAAAGAGTTAAAACTGAACAATCTCGCTGCTCAAACTGTATAGAACCATTTTGAATTTTTGTTGCTCCTTTTGTATTTACTTGTACTTTCACTTTCAATACTTAAGTACAATAAATATCACATACTTTTACTCAAGTAATATTCTAAACAGTGTGACTTTAACTTCTACTAAAGTCTTTTTCTGGGAAGATATCTATACTTTTACTCAAGTGTGGCTTTCGAGTGCTTTATCCACCACTGCAAACATGCATGTTGTAGTTTAGAGATCTCCACTGAGATATGAAAAGTGTAACAGGGCTCCAGACAAAAAAAAGAAAAAAAGAAAAAAGGGTTTTAATTTTGTCATGTGTTGTCACGTCTGCCCTCCAAATAATCATTCTTCACATAGAATCTGAACCATAATAATGTCGGCATCACTTGGCCAATGAGCAGTTTGGTGAAAGGCAGATAAATAGTTTGATAAATCTGGTGAAAGTCAGCTCTTCACATGCAGATATATGTTCAGTGTTTCATCATCGTCAGGAGGTCTGCAAAAATCTTTAATATGAAATATGATCCTCTTATGCATCCACTGTGGGGAAAACGCTGGAGAAAAACATATGGATTGTCATATACATTTATTTAGAGAAGTATTTTTTTTCTTATTTTTTACCCAGAATAGGATGGAGTGAGCAGTGCTGGGCGCTTAACACACTCATTCATACTGGAGGCCAGAGGGCGCTCTCGAGCAGAAACGCCACACACACCTCAGAGAGAAGTCATATAATGACGCTTCAGGAAATCCCTAATGTGAAGCTAGCGCTGTAGCTGAATAAAAAGAAGATCGAAACGCTTTGATTAAACATGAAGACAATAAACTGCGACAGTTCTACGACTGCGACAATATATGGTGTGTTTGAGTTCTTCAAGCCTTCTCGGGTATTCTCATAATAATAAAGTATATTATAATGCAGTGCTTATCGACATAGACTTCATCACTGTATAGAATACTATAAAATAATTCATCATCTGCCTCGTTCTGATCAGAAGCCACATCAGCTCACAAACACTCGACTGACGATATGAAGTGAGTTAAAACGTGTTATTAAACGTTGTTTTTTCAAACGCAGGTTATAAGCGACTCAAACTCGCAGTGTTTCAGACGGAGCAGCGTTTACTCCTGATCACAGAGCCGCTCTTCACACACACACACACATGCTGGGCATATATTTATTTCATTAAAATCACAGCTTTACGCTTTCATAATCGCACATAAGCCAAATCACGATTGCGGTTCGATTCCGATTAATCGTGCAGCCCTAATGGTCGCCAGTGGCGATCTCAGCAAAAATATCAATCGCAAATGAATATTTTTGGTCCGTTTTAGTCGCAGTCTGGAGCCCTGTGTAATGAAATTAAATTTCTCAAATGACAACAATCATGCGCAGTAATCAAAGTTACAGTTTTAATAATTGGTCAGTCTAACCATAATACACCATTAGTTTTCATTGACTAAAACTAAGACAACAGTTTCAGACTTTTAGTCACCTAAAACTTGACTAAACAAAGAAAAAATAGTTTGACTACATATAATAAAAAACACATTTGACACAGGGCTAAGACTAAATAGCTGATAAAACTGCACTGAACATGAAGCATTTGTCATCACACTGAAATATGCAGGCAAGAAAACAAAGCCCGTTCTGAGGAAGTCGGATGTTCAGTGTAAGGAACCCTCACAAACCAAAAGCACCTTTACCCGTCCACCACAGCCACTCAGACGCAGATGAGCTTACACATCCAGCTTTGGTGAGTGGCTTGGGTATAAACACCACAAATGTTAGATTAGACGTTGGTGGTTCATTTGCATTCTGCTGTTTGAGGCGACACAACTGAGCATTCTGGGTATTTTAAGTTGAACGTCTACTGTCGATCATCACACACAATAGTTAGACTCGTCCCTCAGTGTGTGTGTATAAATGAACGCTGATATATCTCGTCTGTCTTAATCAAGAACGCAGTGACTCCTGACAGCGACACAAACATGACGAGCCCAGCAGACACTTGAGAATGAGGTCAAGCGCGCACACACACACACACACAGGTTTGACGTTATACTGATATAAATGATCAACTAAAACATCCTAACAGGAAAGCACACTCGTGTTCAGAGCTCGTCTCGCTGCTTCATATAAAGTGCATTATAATGATGACTGACTAACATGAGTATGAGGGGAACACAGCAAAAACATTTGGTTTAATATATAATACACACTTTTTTCATTAATATAATACACACTTTAATATATAATACACACTTTAATATATAATTTTGACCTTTGAGGGCGTCACTAAAGAAGGTTTTATCAGGTTTGCTCACTGCTGGAGAAAAGTTTGCACCCAAAACACAGCTAATAAACACACACACACACACACACACACACACACACACAGCGTGAAGGATACTCACACACAGGCAGAGGCAGTCCAAGAAGCTCTTAAACACAGAGTAAAACTCAGTTTTACCCATAACTTCAGTAAAATACACACATTTACACCTGACAGAGAGAGAGAGAGAGAGAGAAGGAACGTGTAGGAACAGGAGAAAATCTTGAAGAAGAAGAAATGTGTGTGTGTGTAAGAGAGATGAGACTTGGGCTAATTTTAAACGCTCCTGACGGGCCCCAGGGGAAATCTTGAGACCCACAGATCACACACACACACACACACACACACACGTCTGGTTCACTATGTTTCTGGGGACTCTCCATAGGCGTACTGTATAAACCGTATATTCTCTCCCCTTAAGCCCGGGACACACCAAGCCACCGATCGGCTGTCGGACCGTTTTGTGTTCTGCACCGTTGGCTCTAGTCGGACGCCGTGGGTTTTTTGGGCCGATTCAACATGTAGAATCAGTGTCGGGCCGTCGGTGAGAGAAAGAACTCTGATTGGCTGTTCAGCTTAATGAACGAATCAGTGCACAAGAATAAGAGCAAAACAGCGAGCAAAGAAGTCAAACGCTACAGAGGCTGTTCTAATGTTACGCACGAGTGT
>CM077176.1:496286-521286 GCA_039654105.1 Coreius guichenoti
AGAACCAACGGCCGGGAATTAAATAAAATATACTGTATGTGATATCATATATCATGATGCATGTAGAAAATGAGATTTGACATGGTAAAACCCATGATGGCCTAAAAAATACAGACGCACACTCTGGATGGAGTGTCATCTCTGTTCTCTAAACTCTGTCATGGTTAATGTCTCAAATTAACAACAACACAATATATTATGAATGTAACTTTTATTGAGAAGACAGTAACATGAGAAGAGACCCAATCATTCCATCCTCAGAGCATCTGAAGCAGTAAAACGTGTATCTGACACCAGATCTGCTGTTCACACTCACTCAGATCTGATACTGGATCTGTTTCTTCCTATTCCGAGTTTATTTCTCCCTATTCTGAGTTTATTTCTCCCTATTCCAAGTTTATTTCTCACAATTCTGAGTTTATTTCTCACAATTCTGAGTTTATTTCTCTCTCCCTATTCCGAGTTTATTTCTCCCTATTCCAAGTTTATTTCTCGCAATTCCGAGTTTATTTCTCCCTATTCTGAGTTTATTTCTCCCTATTCCAAGTTTATTTCTCGCAATTCTGAGTTTATTTCTCGCTATTCCGAATTTATTTCTCACAATTCCGAGTTTATTTCTCTCTCCCTATTCCGAGTTTATTTCTCCCTATTCTGAGTTTATTTCTCCCTATTCTGAGTTTATTTCTCCCTATTCCAAGTTTATATCTCGCAATTCCGAGTTTATTTCTCCCTATTCTGAGTTTATTTCTCCCTATTCCAAGTTTATTTCTCGCAATTCTGAGTTTATTTCTCGCTATTCCGAGTTTATTTCTCACAATTCCGAGTTTATTTCTCTCTCCCTATTCCGAGTTTATTTCTCCCTATTCTGAGTTTATTTCTCCCTATTCCGAGTTTATTTCTCCCTATTCCGAGTTTATTTCTCCCTATTCCGAGTTTATTTCTCACAATTCTGAGTTTATTTCTCGCTATTCCAAATTTATTTCTTGCAATTCCGGGTTTATATCTCCTTATTCCGACTTTATTTCTCGCTATTCCAAATTTATTTCTCGCTATTCCGAGTTTATATATCCTTATTCCAAGTTTATTTCTCGCAATTCCGAGTTTATTTCTCCCTATTCTGAGTTTATTTCTCCCTATTCTGAGTTTATTTCTCCCTATTCCAAGTTTATTTCTCGCAATTCTGAGTTTATTTCTCGCTATTCCGAATTTATTTCTCACAATTCCGAGTTTATTTCTCTCTCCCTATTCCGAGTTTATTTCTCCCTATTCTGAGTTTATTTCTCCCTATTCTGAGTTTATTTCTCCCTATTCCGAATTTATTTCTCACAATTCCGAGTTTATTTCTCGCTATTCCGAGTTTATTTCTCCCTATTCCAAGTTTATTTCTTGCAATTCCGGGTTTATATCTCCTTATTCCGACTTTATTTCTCGCTATTCTGAATTTATTTCTCGCTATTCCGAGTTTATATCTCCCTATTCCAAGTTTATTTCTTGCAATTCTGAGTTTATATCTCCCTATTCCGAGTTTATATCTCCCTATTCCAAGTTTATTTCTTGCAATTCTGAGTTTATATCTCCCTATTCCGAGTTTATTTCTCCCTATTCTGAGTTTATTTCTTGTAATTCCGGGTTTATATCTCCTTATTCCGACTTTATTTCTCGCTATTCAGACTTTATTTCTCGCTAATCACAACAACAACAACAAAACATAGGCTATTATGAATGTAATTTTTATTGAGAAGACAGTAACATAAGAAGCATGGGCGTCGGAAGCAAAATAAATGTCGGTGGGTCCTCCCCCAATAAATTTTACTGGAGTAGATGCCACTTACGTTAAGTGCAAATAGCCCGCCTTGTTTACTAAACATCTGGTTGGGCCAGACAAATTTACGGAAGACACCGACTCATTCACAGTGGCAATAGTGCAGGGCTAAAGCGCATGGCAGAAAGTTTTGATGCAAATCGACCCGAGGTTCGAATCCGCCTTTTGCTGAACTCGCTCTACTCCCTTTTCCAATCACATATCAGATCAAAAAGGCATTTATTTTCAATGAAAACGGAGAAAATATCTGAAAAGTGGAAATAAAGCGTCTAACGTGTTTAATAATACAGTGTTCATCGGTTAGGGGTAGGTGAACATACGTGCTGAATTAGAGACGGTAAAAGTGAGTGGGTCCGATATCATTGGTCTTAAACAGTGGGTGGGTCTCGTCCTGCACACATACAATGGTTCCGACGCCCATGATGAGACCCAATCATTCCATCCTCAGAGCATCTGAAGCAGTAAAACATGGATACTGTACATCAGCGCTTCTGAAGCGGTTTGACACCAGATCTGCTCTGTTCATCTGATACTGTATCTGTTGACATTATGAGCGTCACAGATTATAGCAGATTATAACTCATTATAACAAGCAGACGCGTCAGAGCAGCTTTGAGCTTTAGTGTGAATCTGCTTCTGTCCGGATTGGAGTGTTTAGTTTCAATCTGTAGAAAAACCCTCTCCTGCAGTTTCTTCTGTTTATGTGTGCAAAAATATCCCATCTGTCAGACGGGATTAAAGAAAAGTCTTTTTGTGCCATGGAAGCTTGTTATAATAAAGGTAATTACCACTTTCCACCATCTCGCAATCTCACTTTATGTCTCACAATTGCGAAAAAAATTAAGTCAGAATAGTGAGATATAGATTCAGAATTCTGACTTTTTTCTCACAATTCTGATTTTTTTCTTGCAATGTCGAATTTATCCTGGAATTCTGATTTCTCACTATTCCGAATTTATTTCTCGCTATTCCGAATTTATTTCTCGCTATTCCGAATTTGTTTCTCACTATTCTGATTTTATATCTCGCAATTCTGATTTCTCGCAATTCAGACTTTATTTCTAGCTATTCCGAACAAATTTTTTCGCTATTTCGAGTTTATTTCTTGCAATTCCGAGTTTATTTCTAGCTATTCCGAATAAATTTTTTCGGTATTCTGAGTTTATTTCTCGTCATTCCTCATTTTTATCTTGTAATTCTTATTTCTCGCAATTCGGATTTTATTTCTAGCTATTCCGACTCGACTTCTTGTAATTCGGATTTTATTTCCCGCTATTCCGAGTTCATTTCTTGCAATTCTGATTTCTCGCAATTCTGACTTTATTTCTCGCTATTCCGAATAAATTGTTTAGCTATTTTGAGTTTATTTCTTGCAATTCCAAGTTTATTTCTCGCTATTCCGAATTTGTTTCTCGCTATTCTGATTTTATATCTCGCGATTCTGATTTCTCCCAATTCGGACTTTATTTCTAGCTATTCTGAATACATTTTTTCGGTATTCCGAGTTTATTTCTTGTCATTCCTCATTTTTATCTTGTAATTTTTATTTCCCGCTATTCCGAGTTTATTTCTCGCTACTCCGAGTTTATTTCTCGCTATTCCGAGTTTATTTCTCACTATTCCGAGTTTATTTCTCACTATTCCGAGTTTATTTCTTGCAATTCTGATTTCTCGCAATTCGGACTTTATTTCTTGCAATTCCGAGTTTATTTCTAGCTATTCCGAATACATTTTTTCGGTATTCCGAGTTTATTTCTTGTCATTCCTCATTTTTATCTTGTAATTTTTATTTCTCGCTATTCCGACTTGACTTCTCGTAATTGGGATTTTATTTCCCGGTATTCCGAGTTTATTTCTTGCTATTCCAAGTTTATTTCTCGCTATTCCGAGTTTGTTTCTTGCTATTCCGAGTTTGTTTCTTGCAATTCTGATTTCTTGCAATTCTGACTTTATTTCTCGCTATTCCGAGTTTATTTCTCGCTATTCCGAGATTATTTCATGCTATTCCGAGTTTATTTCTAGCTATTCCGAGATTATTTCATGCTATTCCGAGTTTATTTCTAGCTATTCCGAATACATTTTTTCGGTATTCCGAGTTTATTTCTTGTCATTCCTCATTTTTATCTTGTAATTTTTATTTCTCGCTATTCCGACTTGACTTCTCGTAATTGGGATTTTATTTCCCGCTATTCCGAGTTTATTTCTCGCTTTTCCGAGTTTATTTCTTGCAATTCTGATTTCTTGCAATTCTGACTTTATTTCTCGCTATTCCGAATAAATTGTTTCGCTTTTATGAGTTTATTTCTTGCAATTTTCTAGTTTTTATTTCGAAATTCTGAGTTTATTTCTCGCTATTCCGATTTTATATCTCACAATTTTTTCTTGCAATTGCAAGTTTAGATATGAAGTGAGACATAAACTCAGAGTGAGATATGCAAAGTGAGATATAAGCTTGCAGTTGCGAAAAAAGGTCAGAATTGTGAGATAAAAAGTCTCAATTATTCTGTGGCGGAAGCAGGCTTCCATAAAAAGCAGCACAAATGACAACCAAATCAGTACTAAACACATTTAACTTACAAACATGACCATCCCTAAATCAATCATTAATATGCATTAATTTCTGGGTTGTGACACACTAAAGCACATGAATATCATCTGATGATGATGATGATGATGCGAGAGAACACTGGCTGAGTCTGAGTTCAGTGAGAATAAATAAAGCTTCTCAAACAGAGCCGAACAGGAGCGCTCACATCTCATCCGCATGCGGCGGTGTGGCTGCGTCTGCAGGAGCCGTTAAAGCCACGGACAGCGTGTCTGCGTTTGCTCCGGGCGGTGCCGTGCCGTTCCTCTGCTCAGCGATCACCGCCTCTTCCTGCTGCTGCTGCGGCCCGTCTGAGTCCCAGTCTGCGTCTGACAGTCTGAGCTCCATGGGCTCTGGAACCATCGGGTCATCTTCCCCAGAGCCCTTCTGCAGCGCAAGAGAGCCCGCGTCATTCAGGATGTTCCTGGACACCACTGCACAGAAACAGACCACATGACAGAGGTCAATGACATCATCATCATCATCACAGTCTCTGAGCTGCTGCTCATCTTCACTGCGCAATATTCACAGACAGGTTCATCCTACACTTTCATTATCAATCTAGTTTCAACTTTTAATCTAGCTTCATCAACTTTTTAATATATTTTTATTTATTTTTAATAGTTTAATTCAAAACTTTAAATTTTAATTTTTGTTCATTAAACTTTTAATTTTTTTTATTTTAAACTAGTTTAATTCTTAACTTTTAATTTGATTTATTTAGGCTAATTTAGTTCTAATTCTAATTTTTAATTCTATTTTTTTATTTATATTAACTAGTTTAATTCTAAACTTTTAATTTTATTATTTATTTTGACTAGTTTAATTTTTAACTTTTAATATATTTATCTATTTATTTTGGCTAGTTTAATTCTAAACGTTTAATTCTGAATTTTTAATAATTGTTTTAATTTATTTGAACTAGTTTAATTCTAAACTTTTTATTTTATTTTATTTTTTAACTAGTTTAATACCAAACTTTTAATTTTTATTTTAACTAGTTTAATTCAGATTTTTTAATTAATCTTTTGTTTATTTTAACTAATTTAATTCTAAACTTTTAATTAAAAAATTTATTTTAATTAGTATAATTCTAAATTGTTACTTTTATTTTTTATTTATTTTAACTAATTTAATTCTAAACTTTATTTTATTTTTTGTTTATTTTAACAAAATTTTAAATGAAACTAAAAAAACAAGAATTAGTTCATCCATAAATGAAGAAAATGATCTAACAGCATAAATGTCCTCATTTTATTCTCAATATTTATTGATGAGGGATATTTTCACTTGCTATCACAACTGTTGGTTCCCATGGCAACATCGTGGGAGAAGCTTGGCTTGATTATGTGTTATTTATGGCTGTTTAATTCTTTAGTTATCGATACAGGATTTTGTCAAGTCCGTTTCACTCATAATGTGTGGTCCCTCAAACGGAGCGTCAGCCCATTGGGAATGGTGTTTCTCACCGCCGGCCGGAGCGTAGCTGTCCTCCAGTGCCTGGGAGCGCCGGCTGAACGGACTGTAGCTCGGGAAGATGAGCAGAGCCAAAGAGCAGATGAGGATCTGAGGAGGAAGAGCACGCTGGTTAACTGACGGACTGATGCTGTGTGAGTGAACGGAGAGAGACACGGAGACGCACCAGGACACATGTGCTCGTCTGCGCCGCCTTCGTGGCCGTTCGCTTGATCAGCGCCTGCAGTTTATGCAGCTGCGCCATAAGAGACCTGAAACACACACACACACACACACACAAATGCAGCTGACTGGGTCCTGGAATGCTTGTCGCATTAAAACAAGGGGAACAATAACTGTGTGATCAGCTCACTCACATGTTATGTTTCTCCAGCTGGTTGACGGTTCTCTGCAGCTCTTTATTCTGAGCTGAACATGCTGCCACCCTAAACACACACACACACACACACACATTATTTCCTCATATTCTCCATTGTTGCGGCTCCTCTCTTCCCAGTCTGTCAGTAACGCTCTGTTTAGTTCCTGTCTCTATGAAGCCCCTCCTTCTGAAAAGCACACTGCGCTCTGATTGGTCGGCTGGAGCATTGTGTTGTGATTGGTGTTTGGGAAATGCCCCGCCCCTTACCATAACCGGCAGTTTCAACACACTACTAACTAACTCAACCAGGCCCCGCCCCTTTATTCTGCATATGAATAATTATAATGAGGAATATTGTGACGTGTTGGTTCCTGAAGAAAACTCAAGACAGGCGTTTCAGGAGTTCAGAAACACGGACACTGACAGAGAGAAGAACTGGAACATCACACACTAAAGACAGATGAAGATGGAGAACGACAGGCTGCAAACACTCACGGCCTCACATCAGCCGAAAAGGACAGTCAATTCAGAAACAGATGAAATATTTGGATGAAAAATAAAGACATTAGACCAGGACGTGTATTAGAGAAGGGAAGAGGGATCATGTGATCTCACCGGCTCTCCAGACCGTCTATATACTCCTTCTTCCTCCTGCGGCTGTCCTGAGCCGAGAGTTTGTTCCGGATCTTCCGTCTCACTTTCTTCAGGATTCTCTCCTCTGTCTGTGAACAGTCCCGTCAGTGCTGTATTCATCTCAACACACACACACACTCTCTCACAAACACTCTCACAAACACACACTCTCTCTCACACACTCTCTCTCACACACTCTCTCTCACACACTCTCTCTCACACAGACTCTCTCACACAGACTCTCTCACACACACTCACCACACACTCACACACTCTCTCACAAACACTCTCACTCTCACACTCACTCTCTCACACAAACACACTACACACATTACACACACTACACACACTCTCTCTCTCACACACTCACACACTCACTCACTCACTCACACACACACACAAACACTCTCTCTCTCCACACTCACCACACACACTCACACACTCACACACACACTCACACACACACATACCTTTGTTAAGGGCAGATTATTGGGCAGTGAAATTCCCTCCTGATCCAGGAGCTTCTGTTCCTCCTCTGTGAGCTGAAGTTCAGGATAAACCTGAAATGGAGAGTTTAAATGTCAGCGGCACCAGCTCGCACAGTTTGACTGAACCCTTCCTTGAAAACAAACATACCAAAAAGCTGTCAGGGTTGTGCACGCTTTGCATGTCATGAGTAGAAACATTCTCCACCTTCACGGCCGACACCAGCTCGTTGACCACACACGACTCTGACAGCAGCATCTGAGAGCTCCACTCGTCTGAACAGAGGAGACGCGTGAGACCATGCAGATTACATATGGATTATATGCAGATAACATATGGATTACATATGGATTACATGCAGATAACATATGGATTACATGCACATTACATATGGATTACATGCGGATTACGTATGGATTACATGCAGATTACGTATGGACTACATGCAGATTACATGTGGATTACGTATGGATTGCATGCCGATAACGTATGGATTACATGCAGATTACGTATGGACTACACGCGGATAACATATGTATTACATGCGGATTACATATATATTACATGCAGATTACGTATGGATTACATGCGGATTACGTATGGATTACATGCAAAGAGACTTTGATTTTGAATTGATTTTCTTCTGCCATTTCCTCCAATCATTCCATGACGCAGACTGAAACAGGAAACACTCACCCAGCTCTATGGAGATCACATCCATATGTGGCGGCTGCTGCTCTGCGATGGCTCCGCCCACACCGCTGATGTCATACACCACCTGATAGACAGTGCTGCTGTGGTTCTGCTCGTCGGAGTACTGATCTTCAGACAGGCCGCTGTCGCTCTCGGACAGCGCTGACGTGTACATCTCGTTGGGGTTGATGGCGTTCAGGACCTCCTCAGATTCGCTGTCATTCAAACTCTGGAACACAGGCAGTGACGCTTTAGCAGCTCAAACAGCAGATCATGTGCTTGCAACGCAAAGGTCATGGTTCGATTTACAGTGAATGCATGATCAAGCTTGAATGGGTTACACTTTATTTTAAGGTGTATGTGTTACTGTGTTATTATACATTTAAATACTGAGTAATATTAATTAACTACATGTACTTACTATAGGGTTAGGGTTTGGTTTAGCATTAGTTGCATGTAATTATGCATAATTTATAATTATTATTATAGTAACTGCATGTAACATATGCAACAATGACACTGTAAAATAAAGCGTTACCCAGAATACTCATTATTGATGCATGAAAGGCCCTTATATACTTCAAGTGAAATTGAAAAACAAACTGGTGTGACGTCATTTGGAACAAAATCAGGCCAAAACGAAGTAAACGCCTCCGAACTGCCATTGGTCAGTGGTGATGATGTAATAGGTGGGTGTGGCTCTGAGGCTCCGCCTTGTTTTAGGTGTAAATCTTCTTCGGTTCAGTCGGCCGACAGACGCGATTAAAAACACGAACACACTAAGAGCCGCTTTACAGTAGAAGCTGAAGCTGTGATTGTAATCTAAAGTGACACTGACACTGTTTTTCATGTTTAATGAGGTAAAGCTGCTGCTTTAAAGCAATCTACTGTATAAAGAGTAGTGCTGTCAAAATTCACGCATTCATTTTTTCAGTTTAACGCGTTAAATGCAGCATCCGTTTTTTCTGTCATCCTTTGGCTAGCGTTACATAACATGATCACGCTCTTATTCATGCAAATGCTTTTAAACCATTCAAGCACGACAAGACAGAAGAGAACGTGCTGTCTGTGAATGACCTGACTATGACACACACACACACACACACGACAAGACAGAAGAGAACGCGCTGTCTGTGAATGACCTGACTATGACACACACACACACGACAAGACAGAAGAGAACGCGCTGTCTGTGAATGACCTGACTATGACACACACACACACACACACGACAAGACAAAAGAGAACGCGCTGTCTGTTAATGACCTGACTATGACAGACACACACACACACACACACACACACACACACACGACAAGACAAAAGAGAACGCGCTGTCTGTGAATGACCTGACTATGACACACACACACACACACACACACACACGACAAGACAGAAGAGAACGCGCTGTCTGTTAATGACCTGACTATGACACACACACACACACACACACGACAAGACAAAAGAGAACGCGCTGTCTGTGAATGACCTGACTATGACACACACACACACACACACACACACACACACGACAAGACAGAAGAGAACGCGCTGTCTGTGAATGACCTGACTATGACACACATACACACACGACAAGACAAAAGAGAACGCGCTGTCTGTGAATGACCTGACTATGACACACACACACACACACGACAAGACAGAAGAGAACGCGCTGTCTGTGAATGACCTGACTATGACACACACACACACACACACACACACACGACAAGACAGAAGAGAACGCGCTGTCTGTGAATGACCTGACTATGACACACACACACACACACACACACACATGACAAGACAAAAGAGAACGCGCTGTCTGTGAATGACCTGACTATGACACACACACACACACACACGACAAGACAAATGAGAACGCGCTGTCTGTGAATGACCTGACTATGACACACGCACACACACGACAAGACAGAAGAGAACGCGCTGTCTGTGAATGTCCTGACTATGACACACACACACACGACAAGACAGAAGAGAACGCGCTGTCTGTGAATGACCTGACTATGACACACACACACACACACACACACACATGACAAGACAAAAGAGAACGCGCTGTCTGTGAATGACCTGACTATGACACACACACACACACACACGACAAGACAAATGAGAACGCGCTGTCTGTGAATGTCCTGACTATGACACACACACACACGACAAGACAGAAGAGAACGCGCTGTCTGTGAATGTCCTGACTATGACACACACACACACGACAAGACAGAAGAGAACGCACTGTCTGTGAATGACCTGACTATGACACACACACACACGACAAGACAAAAGAGAACGCGCTGTCTGTGAATGACCTGACTATGACACACACACACACACGACAAGACAGAAGAGAACACGCTGTCTGTGAATGTCCTGACTATGACACACACACACATGACAAGACAAATGAGAACGCGCTGTCTGTGAATGACCTGACTATGACACACACAGAAAGACTACTTGCGCGCACACAGTAATTGCACCAGTATCGAGTTCTTTCACGCTTGAATGAACAATAACACACAGAATTATGCCAAAATGCCCATTTTGTCGAGTATTCTCATAAGAGCCAGGGGTCGACAGTGCGACCATTTAACTTGCATTTGTGACTAAAATAGATGTGTGTGAACTGTACAATGTATTTTGGAGCACTTGCGCGAATGAACAATCCCTGCGGATCAGTTTTCTTAAATGTAAGATCATAAAAAGTCTTCAATACTTTAACAAGCGTCTTAATGATCATTTTAAGGCGTCTTATATTTTGGGGATGGAAAAACATAAATGGCGATACTGCCTAATGTGATTATTAAACTTCAAAAGGCTCTGATTTCATTAATAAATGCAAGCGCTTCACGTTTCAAAGCCTGAAGGTGGCGCTGTTGTGCATCTACAGGCTCGACCAATCAATGAATAGCACACATTTATGCCAGCGATGCTTATGAACTAATGCTGATCAATTATGGCAATGTTTACTGTACGGTGTTTATACTGTAATATGTTGTGTACGGTTGTAAGAATGCATATTTTATCTCCTCATCTGAATTTGAATGAGCTCCTGCAATAATAAAGATATTTCAAAATGAGAGTCCCGGTGTATTTCAGGCTCGTTTTTAGGCCGTCGGCGGCGCTGGCGTTGTGTTTTTAGACCACGAAATCAACTAAAGAACACTAACATCAGAAGAACATCAACTAATGTCACTAAAGAAGTGTGTTTCTGGGATTAATCTATATTTAATTTATTATTTATGCAGTGCAGACTGTTTGATAACTTTGTTCAAATTCTGTATATTGATTATATATGAAGGCCACAGGTAAATATGACATTTATTATAATGGGTTTATGTGAAGATTGTTTTAAGTTCAATTGTTATTTTTTTTAAAGCCTAAATTGATATAGCTTTTAATGATACTGTAATGTTGAATGTCTATCATTAATGTTTCATAAAGACATCAGTATCAGTGATTCTGGAGAGTAACTGTGAAATTATTACAGTATAAAAATATTAAAAACGATTAAATTACAGAACAAATGTGCGATTAATGAATTTTTTTTTAATCGATTGACAGCACTAATAAAGAGCTGTATGAATAAACGTGATGTGACCTATTGCAAACACATCTCCACATCACTGATGCTTTCTGAACGGCTGTTTTCTCAGTTTTGTTGTGTTTATTTTGTTATTGAGAGGAAAGGCCGCAGCGCATATATTTATCTAAACGTGAGACGTTCGCTAACACCATATCACTGCAAAGCTGTTTCAAACTCTTTTCACCCCTAAGCGAAGAACGAAAGATTATTGGGGCCAGTGTGTAGTGTGTGTGACGGACTCACACAGCGCGGCTCGACGCTCCACTCCTCCGTGTGTGTGTCCAGACCGCCGTACAGGACTCCAGAGCAGGACTGATCCAGGACCAGCGCGCTCTCCACAGCTTCTCCAGAGCCGCCACCGCCCTCCTACAACACAATCAGCTGACCAATCACAGCACATTCTGACAACATTATGTTTAAATATGCAAATGAGGCACTCATTAAATATGCACTCATTTGCATAAACTCCCAGAACACTGGATAAAGCCAGGTTTGAGATTCTTGTTTGATTTTGTTGACATATTAAAGGTTTTTCCAGAGGGCATTCTGGGTTTCTTTTTATAAATAAGAGAATACTGTCAACAGACAGAAAACAAATACATTTTCACCATGATATATGACCTTCATAATATAGATATGAATAAAACTGTAAAGTCTGGTGTGTGCGACGCTGCTAAAGTGGAGATTTCTGACTCAAACTCACCGCCTTTAGATAAAAAGGCGATAAAATACAGTTTTGCATGTTTTCTCTCCACTAGTCACATGTTATGGAAGCAAAATAGATCTTTAAGCTGAGCAGTGCATGAAAGAAAAACTGTTCATTTTCTGTAAAAATGAAAAAAATGTTTACAGTGTAGAAGTAAATTACATGTGTCAGGAAGAGTGACACGTGATGAGAAGGGGGAGGAGCTTCAGTCTGTGGGAGGATGTGCACATCCTGGTGAGGGTTTGCACTTACTTTAATACACACACATAAAATAAAAGACCCTTTGCTCTAATTCACTAAACTAGCTTTGCATTACAGAACAGATAGAATATCAGCATGTGCTATTAAACCGACACATATGAAGATTAGATTACAGCTGATGCTGTGTCTGTGTGTTAGCTGAAGTTGAGCTGTCAATCAATTACAGTAAACAAACCCCGTTTCCACTGTTTTCTGCACGTTTTACTCACTCGCTCGGTGGGTTTGACGTCCCCGGACATAACGTCGTCTTCTCGCATCCTTCACACACGCGTGTTCGGTTTATTATGCGAGAATACGCGGATATTTCCCCGTGTGGATCCGGATCTTCTGGTTCATTTGGTTCGGTGTAATTCACATCCGCGTTCGGCGTGTGGGCGGGGCTCTGGGGCGACGCTGGCCAATCGCACATCATCACGCGCCTCCGCTCAGGTATGAAGTGGGTTTTTAAGTTTTTTTTTTTTGTTTGTTTACGCTTCTCTGTGGATATTCACTTCAAAGTATGTTAAAGTTTCTCAGTGTCGCTATTATGTTTCAGACCTCTTTTAGAGACACCTGCGGTCACGTGATACCTGTTACTTTTCTCCGCGCTAGTCTGGATGGACCAATCACAGTCGTTTTTATGTATAAATTATTTTTAATAATTTTATAGCGATTGAAGAGGATGGTTTCCATTACCAATGACGCGTAAAAACATTATAGCATACACGTCAAAGCGACTTAATTTTTGTTGTTGTTTCAAAGACTTTTTTTGGTTAAATAGCGCCCTCTGTGATGAAGTTGTTCGGTGTATATATCGAAGTGCACCCAATTCATGGTTGTGATGTTCTTTGTGCAGGTTTTTACAAGTTCTGCACAGTGTGACTCATGTTGATGTCCGCTTCGCAGATGATTCACTCTTTTGAGCCGGATCTTTTTAATGAATTGGATGCCTGAATCGTTCAAGCAACTGACTCGTCCACCGAATCGCTCACTGAAGTGAATCAGATTCGGAACATGTCGTGACTCACCGTCCGCTTCCCGAAAACAGGAACAGAAGTACAGCCTTATACTGGAACAAACCTCAGAAAAACACGATTACAGCTCCAGTCATCCTCACATAACACAATAAATACGAACAACACACAGCTCGTGTAGAAAGTGCGGATAACCGTTATTCGCGGACGCTTATGATTCAGTCTCGTTTAGTTTTTGTTTCAATGCACGAAGAAAAGTTTAATCTAGAAAAGATCCAACAACACAAAGCTCAAACAATCTGCTTCAGTTCATTGTGTATTGGTAAGTACTTTGAGAACTATTGTAAAGTCTGACAGTGTTTCTTGAATGATGTTTTTACTTTCTGAATTCTGTTCAGTGATGAGTGTTTTATATCAGGGCTTCCTGAAATGTAAATGACAGTTACCTTACATAATGAAGCGTTATGTTTTTATTACCTTAGAATGAGCCGTTTCTATCTACACACACCGCAGGTCCACTTACAGTGAAGTCGCCATTTTGTGCCGCCATGTTTCCTCTGTGGCCCTAAACGGACAAACTTCTGTACAGAGCGCTAGCTACTCTCTGCTGTGTAAGACGACGACATCTTTGTCCTGTGTCGGCCACCGTAGCTTCTCTATGTGCTTCGAAAGGGAGGGGTGAGCGGTGGGTGATTGCAATTCAGAACCTCACCCCTAGATGCCGCTAAAATTCACACACTGCACCTTTAAAGCAGCATCCGTTTTCCCATCATCTTTTGGCTAGCACTACATGACATGATCACGCTCTTATTCATGCAAACGCATTTAAACCAAACCAGAACGCGTTGTCTGTGAATGTCCTGACTGTGACACACACGTTCTCTTTTGCGCTTGATTACAACAAATATTTAAAATATACTGTCTTTTAGTTGTTTCTACATTAATTTGGAAAGTAACTGTGAAATTATTACAGTATAAAAATATTAAAAACTCTGATGTTTTTAATCACGATTAATTACATTAATTAGTTTTTTTTTTAATCAGTTGACAGCACTAATAAATATATTTAAACAATTGAATTATTAAGTTTGATCTTTTTTTTTTTTTACATTTTTAAATTATTAATGTTTTCTGTTCTCTGTAGTACTGTGCTGTTAGATCTGATTTATTTAGGTGCATTTTTATTTATATATTAATTATAATTTTATATTTTTTATTAATTCTTTTACCGTTTTACTCAAATTTTCCCACCGGATTCCCTAGCAGACCCAATTTTTACTGTGAAAATTAATATTATAAATATATGTAATTATTATTTGGAAAATATTTTTATTTAATTTCTATTGTTACATTAAATTTTTTCGACTCACTATAGTACTGTACTGTTAGATTTTATTTATTTAAATGTATCTTTTATTTAATTGAATCTTATTTTAATTAATTTAGTAAATTTTTACTCTAAATTTTTCCCTAAAAATTCCCTAGCAGACTCAATTCATACTGTGAAAAAATAATGTTATATGTGTAAAATATTTGGAAAATATTTCTACTCCCTATAGTACTGTACTGTTTAATTGAAATGTATTTATTTATATTAATAGTTTTTCTTTCTTTGAATCTTATTTAATTAATTTTTTTTTTTTAAATTAAGCTCACAGCAGCTTCACAGTAATAAACAGGAAAATAATGATTAAATTCTGCTATAAAGTGAATAGTAAACAGTCATTACTCAGCTGAAATCAGTTCAGTTCGGTAACTGTGTAAAGTTGATCTGTAGAAAACAGTGGTGTCATCATCAGCTCAGTCCAGCTCTCGTCCAGTAGTGTCAGATCAGTGATGTTAAGTGTTGTATGTGTTTGGTCCCTCAGGTGTGATGTAGAGACCTGTGCCGCTGACGCTGCTGCTGATGTTGATGGAGTCGGGCTGGATCTGGTCATCAGTGCTCCAGCTCAAGCTGATGATGCTGACACTGATGCTGTGCTTCAGTCTGCTGTGTGGCTTCGGCCCGCTGTGTGTGATCCGACGAGCTGCAGGTGTGACCGCTGATCCTCAGGCTCATCTCAACACTCAACCAGCGTTTCTCACAGGGTTCCCACTTGTCCTGGAAAACCTGGAAAATTGATGATACATTTTCCAGTCCTGGAAAACACATGGAAAATTTGAGAAAATGTAAAATGTCCTGGAAAAACTTCTTGTTGTCCTGGAAAATAATTTTTTTAAAAGTTATAAAATAAGGAGTTTATCACTGGCCCAAAACAATTACCGCTGGTTGCAGAAAATCTCACAATTCTAAAACATGTTCTTGCAATTGCGAGCTTACATAATTGAGATATAAAGTCAGAATTAATAAAGTAAGAAATTGTGAGATATAGTCAGAATTAATAAAGTCAGAATTGTGAGATATAAAGTCAGAATTGTGAGATATAAAGTCAGAATTAATAAAGTCAGAATTGTGAGATATGAAGTCAGAATTAATAAAGTCAGAATTGTGAGATATAAAGTCAGAATAGAGTGATATAAAGTCAGAATTGCGAATTTCCAACTTTTTTTCTCGCAATTGCGAGTTTATATCTTGGACTTCTTACTACTTTTCTCAGATAAAAACTCGCATTTGCGAGTTATAAAGTCCAATTATGAGGGAAAAAATACTGACTTTGCGAGAAAAACATTCAGAATAGCGGGATGTCGCAATTACATTTTTATTTTTTATTCTGTGGCGGAAACAAGCTTCAATAGTCATAATGTCTGATTAAGAGTTCATATTAAAAACTGATTTTATAGTTAATTCATGGCAATAAACTGTACGCCTTTTAAAGACTTAGGGCCCTTTCACACCTACAGTGGGGAGAACAAGTATTTGATACACTGCCGATTTTGCAGGTTTGCCCACTTACAAAGCATGTAGAAGTCTGTAATTTTTATCGTAGGTACTCTTCAACTGTGAGAGACGGAATCTAAAAATCCAGAAAATCACATTGTATGATTTTTAAATAATTAATTTGCATTTTATTGCATGACATAAGTATTTGATCACCTACCAACCAGTAAGAATTCCGGCTCTCACAGACCTGTTAGTTTTTCTTTAAGAAGCCCTCCTGTTCTCCACTCATTACCTGTATTAACTGCACCTGTTTGAACTCGTTACCTGTATAAAAGACACCTGTCCACACACTCAATCAAGCAGACTCCAACCTCTCCACAATGGCCAAGACCAGAGAGCTGTGTAAGGACATCAGGGATAAAACTGTAGACCTGCACAAGGCTGGGATGAGCTACAGGACAATAGGCAAGCAGCTTGGTGAGAAGGCAACAACTGTTAGCAATTATTAGAAAATGGAAGAAGTTCAAGATGACGGTCAATCTCCCTCGGTCTGGGGCACCATGCAAGATCTCACCTCGTGGGGCATCAATGATCATGAGGAAGGTGAGGGATCAGCCCAGAACTACACGGCAGGACCTGGTCAATGACCTGAAGAGAGCTGGGACCACAGTCTCAAAGAAAACCATTAGTAACACACTACGCCGTCATGGATTAAAATCCTGCAGCGCACGCAAGGTCCCCCTGCTCAAGCCAGCGCATGTCCAGGCCCGTCTGAAGTTTGCCAATGACCATCTGGATGATCCAGAGGAGGAATGGGAGAAGGTCATGTGGTCTGATGAGACAAAAATAGAGCTTTTTGGTCTAAGCTCCACTCGCCGTGTTTGGAGGAAGAAGAAGGATGAGTACAACCCCAAGAACACCATCCCAACCGTGAAGCATGGAGGTGGAAACATCATTCTTTGGGGATGCTTTTCTGCAAAGGGGACAGGACGACTGCACCGTATTGAGGGGAGGATGGATGGGGCCATGTATCGCGAGATCTTGGCCAACAACCTCCTTCCCTCAGTAAGAGCATTGAAGATGGGTCGTGGCTGGGTCTTCCAGCATGACAACGAGCCGAAACACACAGCCAGGGCAACTAAGGAGTGGCTCTGTAAGAAGCATCTCAAGGTCCTGGAGTGGCCTAGCCAGTCTCCAGACCTGAACCCAATAGAAAATCTTTGGAGGGAGCTGAAAGTCCGTATTGCCCAGCGACAGCCCCGAAACCTGAAGGATCTGGAGAAGGTCTGTATGGAGGAGTGTCAAAATCCCTGCTGCAGTGTGTGCAAACCTGGTCAAGAACTACAGGAAACGTATGATCTCTGTAATTGCAAACAAAGGTTTCTGTACCAAATATTAAGTTCTGCTTTTCTGATGTATCAAATACTTATGTCATGCAATAAAATGCAAATTAATTACTTAAAAATCATACAATGTGATTTTCTGGATTTTTGTTTTAGATTCCGTCTCTCACAGTTGAAGAGTACCTATGATAAAAATTACAGACCTCTACATGCTTTGTAAGTGGGCAAACCTGCAAAACCGGCAGTGTATCAAATACTTGTTCTCACCACTGTAGTTGGTGCTGCAGGTAGTAATGCCATAATAATAACAGTATAGTGGCAACGATATGCGTCTGTTCATTCATTCTTGTCAAAGTTAACCGCCGAATTGACAACACCCTGACGTCAGACGCACGTCTGTTTACAAACCAATCATTGTCAAGATGCAGCCCACATAGATGATGACGACCGGACGCAAGTATGTCATGTACAGTTCTTTAGTGCGCTCGCATAATTGCAATGTGAAACCAAACCAAAACTAACTGAATGTATAAAATGTATCAAAACACGAACTTTGGTTCGGACCTTGGTGCGGACAGGTGTGAAAACGCCCTTAGAGAGCAATATATTACTTTAGGACGTGATCCTTGTCTTTTATTCTAGCTGTAGTAAAATTGAAAATGTCCTGGAAAATGATCGCTGAAAAAGAGTGGGAACCCTGTCTCAGCACTGTAACGAATTAATGATCGGAGTGTCTGTTTACACCAAGTGCAAATAGCGTGACTTGTTGGCAAGTGCTATTTACACTAGCTCCGCCTAACAATGCCTGGTTGGGCCAAACGAGATGCCCGTATTCAACTTTTTCATTGGTGTAGTCAGTAAAGCGTAAGGCTCGTGGATCTTGGTTTTGACACGATCGACCCGGGTTCGAATCCGCCTTTTGCCGAGCTCGCTCTTCTCCCTTTTTCCCATCACATATCACATCGGAAATGCATTTACTTTCTATAAAAATCAAGAAAATGTTCTAAAAGTGGAAATAAAGTGCCTAATGACTGTTTAATAATAATAAAAGTATGTTTTGGGTAGGGTTAGGGATAGGTGTAGGGAGGGCTTTTATTGTCCCATTAAAGCATTAGTTCACTTCAAAATGAAAATGTCCTGATAATTTACTCGCCCCCATCTCATCCAAGATGTTCATGTCTTTCTTTCTTAAGTTTTTTGAGGAAAACATTCCAGGATTTTTCTCCACATAATGGACTTCAATGGGAACCAACGGTTGAAGGTCCAAATCAATGCAGTTTCAGAGGAAGGGCTTCAGAGGCTCTGCACGATCCCAGACGAGGAATAGGGTCTTATCTAGACAAACCATCGGATATTTTTAAAACAAAACATTTATATACTTTTAACCCAAATTGCTTATCTTGCACTGCTCTGTGACGCACCACGGATTGCGCAATCATGTCGGAAAGGTCACGCTAGACGTAGGCGGAAGTACCGCCCCAAGCAAACGTGCAAAGACTAATACAAACATCCTTTAGCAAAAACAGGTTAAACAACGATGTCGGACGATTTTGAAGTTGGAGATGGAGTTTTTTTTTGTAAAGGGCGTTTGTATTAGTCTTCACACGTGCGCTTGGGGCGGTACTTCCGCCTACGTCTAGCGTGACCTTTCCGACGTGATTGCGCAATCCGTGGCACGTCGCAGAGCAGCACAAGATGAGCAATTTAGGTTAAAAGTATATAAATGTTTTTTTTGAAAATGGCCGATGGTTTGTCTAGATAAGACCCTATTCCTCGTCTGGGATCGTGCAGAGCCTCTGAAGCCCTTCCTCTGAAACTGCAGTGATTTGGACCTTCAACCGTTGGTTCCCATTGAAGTCCATTATGTGGAGAAAAATCCTGGAATGTTTTCCTCAAAAAACTTAATTTCTATTCGACTGAAGAAAGAAAGACATGAACATCTTGGATGAGATGGGGGTGAGGAAATTATCAGGAAATGTTCATTTTAAAGTGAACTAATGCTTTAAGGCGTTAATCTTTAATCATTTACACTCTGTTATTACTGCATCCTGTTTATGTACAACAATACTGAGGTGCAAATAGTATGTATCTGTCAAAATAAAGTATAAATAGCATCTAATTACTTTTTACACATATTGCAAAGAACTGCTACTTTTACATGGTGTGAATAGAATATATCACTATTTCACTCAGTGTAAATAGCCGCTGCCATTAATGAAACGCATCCTGTTCAACTCGAGCGCTCTGTGTGTGTTGCAGGCGGTCGGCTCCGAGTCGTGAGTCTGGCCTCGTGTTTGTCCGGCGGGGTGTTTCTGTCCTCCTGTCTGCTGGAGCTGCTGCCCGACTACCTGAACCACACCAGAGAGACCTTCAGCCGGCTCGGCCTCGCCGTGAGTCAGCACATCCTGGGTTATCACTGTCAGATACTGTCTGTGTGTCGCAGTCAAAACATAAGCCGCTTTTCCACCGTCGGGCCGAACGGTTCTTAGAATGGTAAGGAACAGTTCCAGTTGTGTTTCCACTTGAGCCTGGTACGGCACGGCACGGTTGTCTAACCGAATCCAAGAATCCGTGAAGTGACGTCGCCACTCAGGATTGGTCACTTGTCTGTTGCCTGGCTACCAGTTTCTCTGTAGCTGGCTAAGCACACTATTTGAGCGACGTGAACACAAATTAATCATAAAATTAAAAGAAATCCTCCATAATGTGGTCGATATTTATGTCTCATATCATCAGTAAACCGTTGTGTTGCCAAGGCAACGACTGACGCTTTTGTATTACATTCCAAAGAGCCGCACCGTGGAAAATGAAACCAGAACCGTACCAGCTGGCCCGGAGAACCGCTCGGCCCGGCGGTGGAAAAGCGGCTATAGTCTAAATCATCCTATTTAGAATCAGAATATCTTTATTAAACAAGTATGTGACTGTGCCTTTACAAATTGTACAGTTTCAAGAAAAAGTATGTGAACCGTTTACAGAATCTGTGAAAATGTGAATAGTTTTAACAAAATAAGAGAGATCATACAAAATGCACGTTATGTTTTATTTAGTCCAGTCACACACACACACAGCCGTGGATCATCAGGGAACGACACACACACTCACACACAAAAAATAATACTTTTGTTCACCCAAAGATGCATTAAATGGATCAAAAGTACATTTATAATGTTACAAATGATTTCGATTTCAAATAAATGCTGAACTTTCTATTCATCAAAGAGTTCTGAAAAAAATGCATCACAGTTTCCACAAAAATATTATGTTTCTATTATTAACAATTGATCAGCAATAATAATTGCGCATCAAATCATCATATTAGAATGATTTCTGAATTATGGTTCTTATATACACATACATTTTATTTTTCAAGATTTGAAGAGAAAGAACAGCATTTATTTGAAAGACATTTGTAACATTGTCACTTTTTATCAATTTAATGCATCCTTGATGAATAGAAGCATTACGTTCTATTTTACTTTTGAATAGTAATATTTGACGGTTTCCACAAAGATATGAACATTGATAATCATAAATGTTTCATATTAGAATGATTTGTGAAGGGTCATGTGACACTGAAGACTGGAGTAATGATGATAAATTCAGCTTTGATCACAGGAATAAATTACACTTTACTATATATTCACATAGAGAACAGCTGCTTTACACTGGAGTAATATTTCACTGCTTTACTGGATTTATGATCAGATAAATGAGCAGAAGAGCTTTTAGTTTGTAACGCTGTGTTCTCTATAAAGACTGAAGGAAGAGTTGAGATGTTCACAGATGCTTCAGAATGTTCCTCTCCGTCTGCGCAGCTTCATTTCCCGCTGGCCGAGTTCATCCTGGCCATGGGCTTCCTGCTGGTGTTCGTGGCGGAGCAGATGCTGCTGGCGGTCCGAGAGCAGGCGGGCGACGTGTCTCTGGAGAAGCAGGCGCTCATAGACGCTCATGATGCTCCCGGCCGCTCCCTCCAGCGCTCGAGGCGTCTCTCCTGGACGGACGGATCGGGTTGTGCGGAGGACAGGAGGTGTCATGCGGGTCTGCACGTGTTCCTCCTGGAGCTCTGTCTGTGTGTGCGGGCTCTCCTGCAGGGTCTGAGTGTCGGAGAGCAGCAGGATCTCGAGCGGCTCATGCAGACGTGTGTGCCGCTGCTCCTCCACGAAGGACTGGTGGGGTTCAGTCTCGCCGCGCGGCTGAGCCATTACGGCCTCCGTCAGGCCGTGGCGTCCGGCTGCCTGCTGCTCTACTCCATCGCGTGTCCGGCTGGAATCGGGATGGGCCTGGCGCTGGCCGGGATGACTCCGAGCGCTCAGGTCCAGCTGGTGCGCTGCGCCGTCGAGGGTCTGACGGCTGGCGTCTTCATCAGCGTGTCCATCGGGGGATTGCTGTGGCAGGAATCGGCCTCTCCGAAGCATCGCGTCCATAAGGTGGTGTTCCTGCTCACTGGATTTGCTCTGGTCACTGCCGTCCTGTTCAGTAAAGTCTGAGGTCTCGGATCAGTAAAGGTGCTTCAGTCAAAGCATTTCACGAAATACACATTTCAATATAATCAGAGAGCGCTGGTTTATCTACTCCTCGTCTTCATAGATGTTTTGCACATTTTCCGCTGTTTGCTTTAGTTGAACTGTCTATCAGGCAGTTTTATATTAATATAGGCTATTAGACAAAGTGCTACGTATTTGATACATATGATCAGATTGTGTATTCCTGTGCAACATTAGATACACACACACACACACGTCTGTATTATCAGATGAATGTCAGAATGATTTATTTGCCTGCATCTGATTCCATGTGTCACAACAGATGCGATCAAATACTGGTGGAGAATCAATAAATGCCACATGACGTTACACACTGCGTTTGACACACAATACTGTGTGAGTTGTGTTTTATTGTGTTTGTGTGTGTGTGTGTGGTGTTCAGTTGTCAATTCAAAGAGCTTTATTGGCATGGCTATACATTTCCAAAGCAAAGGCTGGAATATATATATTTATATGTATATATTTAAGTATATAAATATATAAAAATTTAAATATGTATAAATAAATATAAATATATGAAGAAAATTTACATAACTTTTCTAGTCATTATAGGGTTTTTAACATTTTTTTTTTACTCACAACAAAGAACAATTTCTGCCCAATAAAATATTTAACAGCTTGACATGTTGAAAATGTATGATCATTTTATAAAAATGTTCCCGACTTTATAATATTTTATTAACTTCCATTACTTGTTCAGGTCTAGAAATCAGTCCATATGAATAATTATTTATTTTTAGTAATAAATAAATAAATTTAAATAAAAACAATAAAAATAAAACACTTACTACAATAATTACATAATTAAATAAATATAGAAATCATTCCATATGAATAATTATTTAAAATGAAAACAAACTAAATAAAACACTAAAATGATTACATAATTAAATGCAAAATTAAAATAAAATAAAAACTTAAAACACTAAAGCTTAAAAATGGTATAATTAAAAACATTTAAAAATAAAAAAACTAAATAAAAACTTACTAAAACTTAAATCATAAAAATTTAATGTTAAAATAAATACTTTCTAATAAAACAATCAATAAAACACATAAAAACTTAATTAAATAATAAAAATGTAAAAGTAAGTCCGTTAGTGTTGGTGTGTGTGTTGAGTTTGAATGTTGAGTGTACAGTGCGCGCGCGCAAGTCTCGCTCGTGCCCCTAGAGGGCTCGTATGTCTTTCTCTGTCAGTGAGTGTGTGTGTCGGTTCTTCGGTTCTGTATGTGAGTTCGGGGTTCGATCATCATCATGTCCTCCGCGGGATCATGCGGACCGGCACCGGGACCGAATCACGGCGGTTCTGTTCCCGCGCCCGGCACGGCAAACCCGCGAAAGTTCAGCGAGAAGATCGCGCTTCACACGCAGAGACAGGCGGAGGAGACGGCGGCGTTCCAGCAGGTCATGATGGACCTCACCTCCACACGGGTAACGGACACACACACGACAACGACTCGCGGTTCTGAGTTTCCCGCTGAAAAGCGTCAAATCCGTGTTTTACTCTCGTCTCGTGAGCGCGCTCGGCGGCAGGCGGGAGCGCGCGCGAGCAGGTAGTAGCGCTCCAGCTAACGGAAGCTAACGACAATAACGCTGTTATCATGAAAACGAAGTAAAGGAAAGACGTCGAAGAGACTGTAATTAAATGGCAGATGTTGCTAGAGCCACTTTGGCGGTAAACGACAATAAAAGCGCGTTAAATGCGCGTGTGAGTTTGATTAGACTCTCAGACAGGAAGCGGTTAGCAGCAGATTAGCATGAGCTCTCTCTCACACACACACACAGATACAATTATCAGTCTCAGTGTATTCGTCTAAAACATCACGTGAAATCAGCTGCTTTACAGTCTGTTGTTTGATTCACTGTCGGTTAGGATTAGTACCATGGTGTTTTTTGACATGTACCATGGTAACACTGTGTGTGTGTGTGTGTGTGTGTGTGTGTGTGTGTGGTGGGAGATGTCAAACTGATAACTAACTAATGTCAGACAGTGTTGCCAGATTGGGTCGACGATTTCCAGCCCAAAAGCTCACCAGAACCCGCTCACTCCAGAAAAAAACGCCCAAAACTTTAACTGCCAAAATAATGTGATAGAATTTTATTGCCATAGCAATCAAGGTTCATAAGTACCATTTTTATCTCCTTAAAACACAATGTTGATGGAAAAAAAATCAATTTCCCAGGAAAACGGATAAAAACAGGGCAAATACATTAAAGATAATTAGCAAATATGACTAAAATGTCCAGGTGGAAACTGTCAAAACGGCAATCCCTCAGAAAAACACGTGCATCATTTTCAATGTCAACAGTAAGAATAAGCCAATTTAACTGCAAAAAGTGCCGTAATTAGCAGGCATTTCACACACGTTAATGCACCACTGCCAAAATGTGTCATTCATTGATACTGTACGATAATCCGCCAACAAAATAATAACAACGCTTACCTTTGTGTTGCGCTTGCTTTGACAAAACTACAGTACGTCTCTCGTGAAGTCCATAGAACACACACTTAGCACAGTCAAAACCTTTTTACAGTCTATGGTCAAACTGATTAATCGTTGATTCAAACCTGTTCCAGCAGCTGTCGGGGTTGCTAGCTGCAGATGTCCTGAGTGTGTATATGACGATGGACAGGAGTCATGGTTATATTTATAAAGAGTCTTCGAGTCACAGGTGTAATCCCAATCTAATTCAAAACCGCCC
>CM077176.1:526286-536286 GCA_039654105.1 Coreius guichenoti
TATTTTTACCAAATTCTGTGTTTTAAGTGTGTTTAAATTTTAATAAAATTCATAAAAACAACAATTTTAATATATGTATTTTAAAATATCATGTTTTTTTCCCCCACAAATTCTGTGTTGTGTATTTTCTGGTAATCAAATGAAGACATAAAACATTAATTTAATTCATCTTTTAATCATATGACATCAAACTTTTATTGTCAAACTAAAATGATTCTATAATTTAAAGAAGAGTGGCTTAAGTGGTGGAAATAACGGATGATGGGCACAGCACGGTAACACAACAGACATTTACAGTTACACACACACACACACACACACACACACCACAAGTGTAGCGCAAACTCAAAACACCTCAGTAACACACATCGGTTTACACAGATGTGTGTGTGGTTTGGGTTTCAGGGATGTTTAGTAGAATCATGAGTTCCCATGATTCCTTGAACATATTTAGATATTACATCTATTTAAGTACTTCAGTTTGGTTTTGTTTTAAACACATTGAAATATAATATATCAGTTTTAATACTTCAGTTAGTTTTTATATTATATTACAGGCTATTATAATTATATTGTAAGCCTAATGAAGAATTGATCTCACATGGGGATTGTTTTATCTTTTATTAAAAAAGTTTGAAAACCCCTGAAAATCTTGGAAATTCATAAGCAATAAACAAACATTTAATTTCTGTACAAAAACACATTAAAAACCATCTCAGTGTAACTGCTTAATTCTTTTCATATTATATTATATTATATTATATTATTATAAAGAATTTAACTGTCCTGGGGTTTTAATAGTATTTCTGGAATAGAAATGGCACATTAAGGTTAAAAGTTATAACTGCGTGATGAAACTACTTGTTGTGTGTGTGTGTGTGTGTGTGTGTGTGTACGCTGTACAGGTCTGGTATAAAGAATGCTTTTTCTCAGGTGACCAAAATGTCCGCCCAATAGAGAAAAGTTTTGCTCCGCGAGAAAAGAAACGAGAGGGAACGTTGATTGAGACGTGTTCTACTGTACAACAGTAATGTATTTGTCAAGTTAAGGCGAGACACCACAGGTGAATAGGGAATTTTTTTAAATTAGAAGATATCACTGTGACACTTCTCCAGTTTATTACTGGCATAAACATAAGAAAAAAATGTACTACAAGTTTTGTGTAAATTAATGTTTTAATATGCAAATGAGGCCTTATATACTTAAATATACGCGCATTTGCATACGTTTCCAAAAACAAAATCTGGAATTTGGAAAGGACCAGGTTTAAAATTCTTGGTTCTGTTTGTTGACATATTAGATGAAAGGGCTTTTACAGAGGGGATTCTGGGTATCTTATTTCGTGCTTACTAAATTAGAGACCTAACAATAGCCTTAAAAAAATCTATTTTCGCCCTGTTTTTTGGAGTAAAAGGACCTATAACTCAGGATAGGAATGATATATCATCAGATCGCTCTGTAAAAGCCTTCAGAATGTAGTTCAGTGTAGGACTGGAGCGGTTGGTGCTTGTAGGTGCTACTGAAGTGGATAATCTGACTCTGAGCGTGAGAAAACGGCCTTTAAAGTTTTATATTGTATAATTTCATACATTTCTATTGAAACCCCCAACCTACAAACAAAAATATATATTCAGTTCATTAATATCAGTAGTGTATAATATTTAAAACACATGGAAATTGATAAATGAATAAATTATTAATAGCAATAGCCTTTATCTGAACTACCTTAACAAACACACACAACAACAGTCACACACACTGCAAACGAACTGTCCCTGTTTGTTGTGTGTCCATCTATAACTAATGAATCTAATTCGCCGACGGGGTTTTATCGTCTAATCTGTTGTTGTTTACTTTCTTTTTACTAGCTCTTGCGAGTGACAGCTGTTGCCGTCCTTTCTGTGAACGTTTATGAGCTGATTTCGGCGTCGTCTGCATTTTCTCTCAGGCGGAGAATAAACGAGGAAGCGGCAGCGCGCGTCACGTGACACGTTTGAACCAATCACGTAGTCGAAAATTCAAATGACCAATCAGATGTGGTTTTCGGCTGTAGATTCCCTGGCAAACTTTCGCGGTTGGTTAATTCTACAAAGGAAATGGCCATGTTTGTATTAGCCAGCGTTGTGTATGCGACTGAGCTCGCGTTAGAAGGCTAACTTTTGAGGCGCAAGTTGACAAAATATAATGAAATAACCACCTTAATGTGTAATGTTGACATATTTTTTATTTTGATATGAAAGCTTACATGTTAAGTGAGCAAACTGGCCCAAAATCTCAAAGTTGACCAATGCATGAAAAAACGATGTTTTCCCCTGGCGTGTCTCGCCTTAAACCCAACTTTTATTTTGACGGGTTGAAGATCTTGAGTTTCTGTGTGTTTATGACAGTTTCTCTCACATTAAACGGTAAAATGCTCATGAAGTGACTCTCAGAGCGGCTCTGGAGCTGAAGTTCATGTCCTCGTATGAGATGGAAACGCTTGCTTCAGTGTGTGTGTGTGTGTGTGTGTGTGTGTGTGTGTGTGTGAGAGGTAAATTAAACCCCGCGTCTGCGCTAGTCATTAACACAGAGACACACGGGACATGCAGGGTTCGTATTTAAAGTCTTTTTGTGGTTTAATATTCACAGACACTCGTCCATATCACGATTTAAGTGTTCTGACCTACTTTTTATTTATTCATCAAAAATTGGACAAATTCCGTGAAATTCCGCATTATACATAAAATTCAGTTTTTATGAATGGATTCTGCAATTCCGTCCACATTTTCTGCATCGTGGAAATCATAGGGCCCTAGCGTTCACAATCACAGAGCGTTTATGCCAAACGATTCCTTATAATCCGCTGTTGATGAATTATTGCAATGTTTATGTTGTAAGATGCATATTTTATCTGCCTTTTGACCATGTTTTGATGTGGATTTGACCCGTCTCGCTTTGTGTGTCTGCAGAACGAACTCGGATTCGGCGCTCCACACCAGTGTGATGAACCCACCGGCTGGAGACCCGTTCACTGCCGGACTCTCGCTCACGCAGAGCAGACGGAGCGGTCAGTGGCTTTGAAACGCGTCACATGTGACCGTCGTGTGTTTGAGTCGGTTCTGATGAGCTTCTGTTCCTCCTCCTGCAGCGTTCTCGTATCCGGTTCCTCCCATCGAGGAGAACGGCCCAGATGACGGACGCCTCCTCAAACCCTGGGACTCCAGAAAGGTGCGTTTTATCTTCTGTGTGTGTGATCAAATGTCTTCACAAAGACAGTAAAAGGTACTGAATAATGCCTGAATGAAAGCGTAGCTCAGTATGAAACAACAGAAGTCAGTACAAATCCAATACTTAGGGGTTCCGCAGGTCTTAAAGTCTTAATTTGACCTTCCACAATTTGTGGCCTTTAACCCCCTGGAGTCGGCAGTCGCGCCGGCGTGATCAACTCGCTTTTTTTCTTATCAGTGCCAAAGAGACTCAAATAACTCTGTCGATTTTTATAATTCAGGCAAGTGTTATACATCATTATAATATGTTGAGTTTCTATTTTTTTTTTTTGTGTACAGTCACAATAAAAACAGATTGTTGTGCTTTTTGCAAACTAAAGAAAACAAACATGATGCGCGATCTGCAGCCTCTCTCTCAAAGACGTTCATTCAGAAAGTCTTCAGAAAAGGAACTCTAACTCAGTGAACACTTGTCACACAAACATGAGACATATGTCTAAAGAAACGTCGCAATGTCAGGTTTTAAATAATGTAAATAAAATCGAAAACAAATATTCTGTGTTTATGTAATCTGTTTGAAAAGAGAGAGATGTCAGTCGTTCGCGAGCTTCTCATTATCCGCTAATGCGCCACACCCACGGAGCGCGCGTTCTTTTGAGATTTAAATACTGACCGATCCACGCGAGAGCACAGTCAACGCCCACATCAACTCAAATACACACATCAAGTGTAGCGCTATACTTTAGCTACATCGTTTTGAGACGCGTTGAGGAATAATCCTGGAATAATTTACCTCATGAAAACTGTTTATTTCTAAGAGCAACGGATTCAGCGCTGATTGTGAGGTAAGTTTATTCTGTTAGTTTTCTGTGAATATTAAACGCAAAAAGACCGTTTAAATATGAATCCTGCTGCAACATTAAATGTCATAGACGTAAGACTGTTTAGACAAGATTTCTTTGGCCTGTTTTGGACAGATTATGAAGTGTTTACTGTAAAATAGCCTAGTGTCACATCAATACAGCTTTTATTAGCAAACGTCTGCTCGGATGCTATAAATATAGTACCAGTAAAACGTATTTTGTTTCATATTGATGTTTAAATATTATAGCCTAATTATTTTTTAATTTAATATATGTTGATTGTGAAAAGTGAACAGCACGAGTAATAAAGGACACATCATTTGATACGCAATATATCAGAAGACATGGAGTTTGTCAGAAATGATTTTGACCACTTCATTAAGTTTTGTTTTGTAGAAAGCCTTTATTTAAAGTGAATTTCGTTTTGTATAAATTGTATCTTAATTTTAATCAATGTTTTTAATACATTTGCTTCTTATTTAATAAGAAGCATAGCAGACAATAGCAGTAGCGCTGGCGTGATCATGCATTGCACGCATGTCTCGAACCAACGCTTGAAATGATATTTGAGTATTGTGTGTATCGGATAGTTTACAAAATCAAATGATTCAGAAAATGTTTGCCATTGAAATGACAAGTGTCCCAATCAACCTGAATTCACCCTATACTCTTTGAAATCATAATTGCATTGCATTTAAATCCCAAATATTTTACTTATAACATTCATCATTACCAATTATTCAGTTATTTGTATTTACTGAATACTGAATTGTGTTCAGTGTCACAATATTACTGTTTTTTTTAGCATGAGACTTATTTAAAAAAAAAAAAAAAAAAGTACACTGCCAAAAATGCTCTTCTTAGTATTTTTGTCTTGTTTCTAGTCTAAATATCTACAAATTCTTGAATCAGCATTTACTAGATAAATAAAATGACATAAGATATTTTTTCTTGTTTTGTTGAAAGTAAAATCAAAATGAAGTGAGTGTTTGCTTAAAACATGCAAAATTTTCTGCCAATGGGGAAGAAAAATAATCTTGTTTCTGATTGAAATCTTGTTTCTTGTGTCTGTCCCAAACAGAAATAAGATTATTTTTCTTACCCCATAGAAAAGTTTACTTATCTAGTAAATTAATCTTGATTTAAGAATTTTTAGATATTTGGACTGGAAACAAGAAAAAATACTAAATAAGAAGAGCGTTTTTTGCAGTGTAGTCAAATCTTTTGATAATTTAAAATATAATAGGCATTTGTAATGTGCCTTTGTTGACTACATTCTAAATAAACTACAACAAAATATATTTCCTTTGTCCTGTTGCTTAGCTCTCAGTCACATGCCTGAGGCTCATTCATTATGCAGCTCATTATGTGGTTCTTTTGTTCTCTCAGGTGTGAATCACAGCATTATTCATGATCATTCACGCCTCTTCGCATACAGCCTTTGTAAAGAAAAAGTGTCTTAATGTAAATCAATATATTGTGTTGTGGGAATAAGTAGGCACAATGATTCTCACATCAGTTTGAAGCAAAAACTCTAGGCAACAACACCCATTAGTCTAAAGTCTTGTGGACACATATCTATTGTGTGTTTTGAGGCCTTAATTTGAAAACAAAAAATTTATTTTTTTCAAAAACCACGCATACACATTATTCTCTCAAAAATACAAGCATGTACATACATGTTGCTCACATATTATGGTAGCCCAGTTTGTGCTGAATACAGTGAGTTACACTTTTGCCATTAATGTGTTTATAAGCAACTGAAAAAAGCACAAATGTCAGAGCATGTCAAAACTTCTAAAGGGCCCCAAAACAGCTCAGACTCCAGAGGGTTAAAATGTCTTAAATTGGAGCAGAAAGTCTTAAATTCAATATCATGGCATTAAATTAGGGCCCTATGATTTCTGTGATGCAGAATCCATTCATAAAAATGTAATTTACTGTATAATGCAGAATGTCACAGAATTTGTCAAATTTTGTATGAATAAATCAACAGTAGGTCCGAACTCTTAAAGGGCCAGTTCACCCATTAATGAGAATCCTGTGATCATTTCCTCGACCTAATGTCGTTCAAACCCGTCAGACTTTCCTTCCTCATATAAAGCCATCGAGTCTCTTCAGAACATCTGGAATAATCTGCTCGATCCGTATGGATCAGTTTCACCATCTCTTTATGAACTTTCTGAAGCGTCAGTGGAAGTTGCTTAGACTGTCAATGGAGGACAGAAATCCTCCATTGGCAAAAAAAACGAAAAATGATGTTCTTCCTCAGGATTTTTGTTTTCCAGCTCAAATATCTAAACATCCTTAAATCAAGATTCATTAATGACATGCAAAATGAAGAAATGAAGTCTTGTTTTCTGAGAAATTGAACAGAATTAAGTGAGTTTGTGCTTAAAACAAGAACAAATATCTGTCATTGAGTATAAAAATTACTCACATTTGAATTAAGTTGATTTTTATGAGCACATCGGCAGATATTTGTGCTTGTTTTAATCATAAAATCACTTTCACAAGATCGCAAGATTTCTTATCTCAAACTTTTTTCGCTTTTTTTTTTGTAAAATTAATTAAAGTGTTATGGAGATCTGTTGGAAATGTAACTTTAAAGTGTCACTAATAACTCATTTACGTCAAAGAACATACTGACGTGTTGTTCCTTTCCATTTATTCCTTAAATGTTCTTTAATTGGTCTTAAATGTACCTTCATAAATCCTGCAGAGACCCTGATTAATAAAGCGTAGCTCAGTATGAAACTCTTATAAAATATGATGTGCATTTTGAAGGATTTTTGCTTCCAGCAAGCATTTAAGTGAAGAAGACTTCACCAGAAAATCTGCCACAAAGACATGATCCCCATCTTCCTCTGAGTCGGGTTACAACTGCTCGTTAACATAATATTATATTATATAATATTATGCCTAATCCTGATTTCAGGGTTAGAGTTATGTCCAGTGACAGATGTGTAAACATGACCCAGATGTTCTGCTACATCTGTGGGTGTTTTCTGCTCAATAGAGCGCAACAGTCAGTTCCAGATGTCAAAACGTACCTTTTTTTTAACAATAACTTATAAAGCGTTAAAGTCAGCACGACTGTGAGCGACGAGGTTGTTAATCGATGGTGTTTGCTTCTGTTGAAGCCGTCAGACCGCATCATTCCAGCTTAGTTTTAAAATAATCATGTTTAACAGCAGAATTTGTGGTGAAAAACTACATTACCCATGATGCTGTGCAGAAAATTCCACCAATCAGAGAGAAAATATCTCTTAGCTCCGCCCACTTGCTGCGAATAACATAGCATATTTTGCAATAAACTTAAATATGTTGTTTCTATATAAATATAATCAACATTTTCAAATGAGTAGTTTTGTGTTTCTCCATCATTTTTAATTGGATTATGCTGTTTGCAATGCTTCATGGGATTGTAGTTCTTTCCCTCAGTAAAGCCGTTAGGTTCACAGTCTTTTAATAAAGGGACTTTTGAGATAAATGAGTGTTTGAACATATGGAAGTTTTTATTGCTTTTTTTGAACTCAGCATCAGATTTTTTGCAAATCAGTGGAAATGTTTGTTCAAGATGCAGGGCTGTGTTATAGATAAACAAACGTGTGTGTGTGTGTGTGTTTGACTCGTGTCTCGTCTTCTCTTCAGCTGCCGCTGCTCTCTTCACGGCCAAAGTCCTGTGAGGTGCCTGGAATCACGTGAGTTCAACCGGCCAATCACACGCATCCTCACACAATCAGTCAATCATTCACTCACTCGTCTCTTCCTCTGTGAGTGTGTGAGTGTGATAGAGAGTGTGTGTGTGTGAGAGAGAGAGAGAGTGTGTGTGTGAGTGTGAGTGTGATAGAGAGTGTGTGTGTGTGTGTGAGAGAGAGAGAGTGTGTGTGTGAGTGTGAGTGTGATAGAGAGTGTGTGTGTGTGTGAGAGAGAGAGAGAGAGTGTGTGAGTGTGAGTGTGATAGAGAGTGTGTGTGTGTGTGAGAGAGAGTGTGTGTGTGAGTGTGATAGAGAGTGTGTGTGTGTGTGTGAGAGAGAGAGAGTGTGTGAGTGTGAGTGTGATAGAGAGTGTGTGTGTGTGTGTGTGTGTGTGTGTGTGAGAGAGAGGGAGTGTGTGTGTGAGTGTGAGAGAGAGAGAGTGTGTGTGTGTGTGTGTGTGTGTGTGTGTGAGAGAGAGTGTGTGTCTCTGTGTGTTTGCATCTCTGTGTGTGACTGTGTCTGTCTGTGTGAGTGTGTGTGTGAGAGAGAGTGCGTGTCTCTGTGTGTGTGAGTGTGTGTGTGTGTGTGCGCTGAGCTCATCTATTACTCTAACCTCAGCACTGCTATTGAAGTGGCTGAAACAGAAAATCATGGTCCAAAGCTGAAAACCAGAAGTGATTGCTTATTAAGCTTTCTTTAGAGCATCTAATTTTCATACACACACACACAAACACACACACACACACACACACACACACATATATATATATATATATATATATATACCTCAGTTGGTGTAACTTAACAAATGAGCGCCTTTTAAATGTGCAGCCAAACTCACAGCTGTGTGGAGTGAAACTGTAATCATGCACGTCAGTGCTCATCAATATAATGACGTTCAGTCTGTGTTTTCAGTCAAAGTAAAGGTCTACACTGATGCTTTATTGCATTTTTAGCTGTTGGCAACCGGAGTTGCACTGCGTCTGTGCTCAGCACTCCTGCACTGTGATGAATCACACACACACTTGGTTAAAGTGGTTTATCGGCTGGTTGTGTTTCTTGTCCAAAGGGGTTTTCTCCACTGCAGTGCTTCCGGTGTGTGTCAGCCTTCACGTACAACTCTCACTCTTAGCTTTAGCAAATAAAATCCACAGCAGTCGATCCACAAATGAGATTTATTTTCTGATAAATAGAATAAAGTGTCCGGAGCAGCTGAACGCTTGACGGGTCAACAGAGTCTGATTAGAATGAAAGCCATCTGGATTTCCAGTTAATGTTTGAGTTGTTTCTGTATCGCGGTGATGATGATGATGATGATATCTCAGCTGGTTCCTGGGACCAAGTTTCAGTCTCTCTTTGTGCTTATTTCCTGCAAATGCCCTGGTTCAAAGGTTCATAACACACAGTTTCAGTCTCGTGTTAATCTTGAGTATCTATAGAGTAGTGTTGATCCTTCATATCTCCCAAGAGTCTTTAGTTTTATCATATTTATAAAAGACAGATACACTGTACCGATTCTTTCTGAAAACAGCCGAGCTCGTGGAGGCGTGCAGTGGGCGGAGCTAAAGAGACACGAACACACACACACACACACATTATACGTTGGTGTTGTTCACATTATATGCACTTCCGCGCCGATTGCCAACAAAACACACACATTTGATGCAGTTTCACTCACCGCCTGCGGTTTCCACTCATGACCGGGAACAAACACACACACTTGCAGAACTCCGGAAACACAAACTGCATCCACTGTTCCCTTAACGCTGGGTTATTTGTGAAGCTGAACAAGGGGATCTTTCCCTCACACCAGAAACACACTTCTTTAGTGACATTGTTGATCTCGTGTCTAAACACACAACGCCAGCGCCGCCGACGGCTCCCGTAACCGAACGAAGCTCGTTGATGGACGCGCTCTCACTCTCACTCTGGGTGATGTGTGTGTGTGTGTGTGTGTGTGCGCTCATCCAGGAGATGTGCCCATATATGGAATTCCGCCCTTTATGACATCATACAGGGCCATACTCCAAAAAAAAATTCCGAAACTTGTTTGAATCCTGAAGGAGTGTATTTGGCACAGAAATACTCCGTCATACGTCCAACTCGTTTTCTGAAATGTTGTTCATGTTTATCATGAGAATCAACTCTTTAACAGTGTGAATAAGGCAGGAAATAGCATTAGACCCTCCCTTTAAACATCCGTTCTTCGTACCTCTCTTAACACATCTGA
>CM077176.1:541286-568786 GCA_039654105.1 Coreius guichenoti
TGCTGACGGACGGAGACCTGATGCTGGCCGACCCGGCGGTGGAGGACTCCTTCCGCTCGGACCACCTCAAATGACCCACGAGTGTGTGAATATTCCAGAGGAACGCGTGTGTGTGTGTGGTTTCTGTAACTCGTGCACATGCGCTTGAACTGTGAGCTTCTGCCCTTTAACTCTCTGCACTTCTCAGACGATCAAACCCACACGCTCCTGTTACAGATATCACAGTGCCTCCGCCCAGACGTCAGTCCCAGCATGCACTGCACCACACCAATTCACACATGCACTTAACAACGACACACTTCAGCTTTGTGTTCAGATGTTCCTGAAGAGTGAAACACTGTGACTCGGACTCAGCCAATCGTGTGAGTCTGGGGGCGGGACTATCTGACTGACTGACCAATGACAGACGTGTGTGAAACTGTTGCGCGTCCGTGTTCAGAATAGCATACTGCAGAACATAGCACACGCACTGCATGCTGTATCCCACAATGCACTGTGCTTGACTTGGCCTAACGACAGTGCTGGGTTTATGTAATCAGATTCCAGATATTAAATACTTGTAATTAGATTACATCATGTTTTAAAATACTCACAATCAGACTACAGTTAGTTTTTAATTGATTTTATGATTGATTTATATTCACAAAATGCCAGCAAGTTATTCAGAATTCATTGATTCTCCCTAAGTCGTCTTTTATCTTTTAATTTTTCCTTTCTGTAAAAACAGGATGTGACTATAATTACATGGAAAATTGAGAGGCCGCACGGCATAAACACAAAATATTATTATATTTTTAGTTGGTGTTTAGTAATGCCGTACTGTTTGTACAGAGCAGTGTGCAGTATTGTGTTCTGAACACATGATGAGGTGGTGTTTTACCCAGCATTCAGTCTGCTCACAGGTCTGTGCGTTTCTCTGCTGATGGAAGCAGTCGCTGCGTTTGCATGAGCTGAACAACTGAAAGAGTACAAGACCAAATATATATATGTGTGTGTGTGTGTGTGTGTGTGTGTGTGTGTGTGTGTGTGTGTGTGTGTGTGAGTGAGTGAGTGAGTGCGTGTGTGCGTGCATGTATGAGAGTGTGTTTGAGTGTGTGTGTGTGAGTGAGTGTGAGTGTGTGTGTGTGTGTGAGTGAGTGTGTGTGTGAGTGAGTGAGTGCGTGTGTGAGTGTGTGTGAGTGCGTGTGTGCGTGCATGTATGAGAGTGTGTTTGAGTGTGTGTGTGTGAGTGAGTGTGTGTGTGCGTGCATGTATGAGAGTGTGTTTGAGTGTGTGTGAGTGTGCATGTATGAGAGTGTGTGTGTGTGTTTGAGTGTTTGTGAGGGTGTGTCTGTGAGTGAGTGCGCGCACGTGTGTGTGAGTGTCTGTGAGGGTGTGTCTGTGTGTGAGTGCGTGCGCACGCGCATGTGTGTGTGCGTGTGTGTGTGCGTGTGCGTGTGTGTGTGCGTGTGTGTGTGCGTGTGCGTGTGCGTGTGCGTGTGCGTGTGTGTGTGTGTGTGTGTGTGTGTGAGTGGCTGTGAGGGTGTGTCTGTGAGTGAGTGAGTGAGTGCGCACGTGTGTGTGCATGTATGAGAGTGCATGTGTGTGTGCGTGTATTTGAGTGTGTGTATCAGTATATATATATGTGTGTGTGTATTTGAGTGTGTATGTGTATCCATATTTATATGTGTGTGTGTCAGTATATATGTGTGTGTGTGTATCAGTATATGTGTGCGTGTGTATTTGAGTGTGTGTGTATCAGTATATATATGTGTGTGTATCAGTATATATGTGTGTGTGTGTCGTATGTGTGTGTGTGTGTGTCATATGTGTGTGTGTGTGTGTGTGTGTATCAGTATATGTGTGTATTTGAGTGTGTGTGCGTGCATGTGTGTGTTTGAGTGGGTGTGCGTGCGTGTATTTGAGTGTGTGTATTAGTATGTGTGTTTGTGTGTGTGTGTGTATCAGTATGCGTGTGTGTGTATTTGAGTGTGTGTGTGTGTGTGTATCAGTATATGTGTGTGTTTGAGTGGGTGTGCGTGCGTGTATTTGAGTGTGTATCAGTATGTGTGTTTGTGTGTGTGTGTGTGTGTGTGTGTATCAGTATGCGTGTGTGTGTATTTGAGTGTGTGTGTGTGCGTGCATGTGTGTGTTTGAGTGGGTGTGCGTGCGTGTATTTGAGTGTGTATCAGTATGTGTGTGTGTGTGTGTGTGTGTCAGGTTTGCTGCTCGTCTGCACTCTGTCCTGCCTGTATTTGCACGATTATTCTCCTGATCAAGGCCATATTCAGAGGAACACGTATTTTTATGTAATTAAAATCTGCGTACTATGAGATTTATTTTTAAATAAAGTTGCTATAGATGTATATGCGTATAAATGTATTTGTATATGGAAAAACAAATGTATATGTTGAGGACGGAAAGCTCATGATGTTTCCAGAGAATCTCACGGTTCAGGAGGACATCATCACGGTCCGCTTCATTCCTCCAGATCGGTCAGTGACTGTCCAGCCGAGGGCAGAGTCTCTGAGCCGAGCGGTTCGTCCCTCTCATGATGATCGTCTGATGTTTGACACAGACTCCTGCCTTCTTCTGTTTCACACGAGACCACATCTGGCCCCGAGTGTTGAGGTCAGCTCTGACGGCTGGTGTGTGTGTGTGTGTGTGTGTGTGTGTGTGTGTTTCAGCGCAGGACGCTGCTGGGTAAACATGGTTACTGTGTGTCAGTGAAGCTTCAAGCGACTGTTAACCGCAGAAACACATCAGATCGATGCAGCTCAGTATGGAGGAGCAGAGCATCGCTTCTGTACCGTACAGTGATGAACATTATCTCTACAGTAATCCGGTCCTGAGCGTCTGACACATCGGTGTGTGTTAATGTTACAGTGTGTGTGATGTGCTGTAATATCAGCTGTTGAGCAGCTCAGGTCTGATATATAAATACATAAATCTGTATAAATATGAGAAGAACCGCATCCTTCACCTGCTCCAGCGCCGCATCTTTACTCCTAGCTTTTGTCTAGGTCCAGTATGAAAAGAAACGAATTATTTGCATTCTATTTTAAGATGTACTTTTACAAGTGTTGCGCTTCATTTCTTTTGTTGTTGTTTTGATATCCAGGGAAGCGTGTGTGTGTGTGTGTGTGTGTGTGTGTGTGTGTGTGTGTGTGTGTAAATACTGTAAGCGCAGGTGCTGCTTCTGACGGAACGTTTCTGAGACTATCCTCGCCATATTTTACAGAAAAATAAAGAATTTAAGTCAATATGTGCGTCAGACTCTTGATTTCTTGGGAAATATGTTTTCTTTCACTGAAATATGATGAGGGACGACACAGAGATAATAATAATAAAAAAAAATTCTCGTCTTCCCTGAAATAGTTGCTTTAATCATAATAGGATGTTTATAAATATATATATAAATTATATGTGTGTGTATGTGAGCCTGGTGTGTGTGAGTGAGAGTGCATGTGTGTGTGTGTGTGCGTGCATGTGTGTGTGTGTGAGTGAGTGTGCGTGCATGTGAGAGTGTGTGTTTGTGAGTCTGGTGTATGAGTGTGTGTATGTGAGTGCGTGCGTGTGTGTGTGAGTGAGTGACTGTGCGTGCATGTGAGAGTGTGTGTTTGTGAGTCTGGTGTGTAAGTGTGTGTGTGTGTGTGTGTGTGAGTGTGCATGCATGTGAGAGTGTGTGTTTGTGAGTCTGGTGTATGAGTGTGTGTGTAAGTGTGTTTGTGTGAGTGCGTGTGTGTGTGTGTGTGTGTGTACTTCCCCCCAAAATAGTTGCTTTAATCATAATGGGCTTGGTAATATGTTTATAAATTATTGATTTTTTTTTTAATAATGAAATTGTATGTTAAATGTTGCAGATTGTAGTATTCAATGTTGAATTTCAGCCCCCAAAAATGCACTGAAAACTGAAAATAGAATTTTTTTTTTTTTTAATTTGTGTATTTTAACATGAGATTTATCAGTAATTTATTTCCATAACAGTTGAATTATGTTCAAAAATATTTTTCCTCTGTAATTTGAGTAAGGAATTAGCCTCTTTTATGTCAAAATAAAATGAGGGAAAATCTAGATTTAGTAGCTGTCACTCAGGATTTATGGATATGAAATTTGTCCCACAAGCATAATATTTTATCAGCGCTGATCAGAGGATAGAATTAATATCAACTTCATACATACGAATAGGATATATGTGTTTAAAATGAATTTGTAATCATAAACGACTATGATTGATGCATCTCGAGTAGCGCTGAGAACAGTAACAGGTGTCACGTGAAACCGTCTATGCGATTAAAAAACAAACAGCGAAGAGTCAAAAGACAATGTTTATTGTTTTGACCAATCAGAAGCGTTTCCTGTGTCAGTCAGTGAGGTTGTTGTAATGCGGCTCCGCGCCGCTAGGCGTCAGTCCGTCCGCGCGTCGCGTCTGCAGCTGCGGCGCTGCTCGAGTGTTTCTGTCCGTGATGGCGGAGCGCAGCGGCGACGGTCGATCCACGCAGTGACACCAGAGCCCGAACACGAACCGGCACCGGCCGGACCGAATGACAGCGGAACGAGGCGCTATGAGCGGAAGCGTCAGGGTGAGATGAGCCGAGCCGCGCTGCTGTTGCTGCTGAGGTGAGTCCCGAACCCGACCGGACCGACCGAACGACGCGCGCTCCTGACAGCAGATCATCAGCAATAATAACAACACACTATTAATAATGATGCGCGTGATGTATAGATGACGATTCCTCTCGAGATCAGGGGTGGGTGGGTGTGTGTGAGAGTGTGAGTGTGTGTGAGAGAATGTGTGTTTGAGAGAGAGAGAGAGAGAGAGAGAGAGAGAGAGAGAGAGAGAGAGAGAGAGTGTGTGTGTGTGTGTGTGTGTGTGTGTGTGTGTGTGTGTGTTTAAGAGAGAGTGTGTGTGAGAGAGAGAGTGTGTGTGTGTGTGTGTGTGTGTGTGAGAGAGAGAGTGTGTTTAAGAGAGAGAGAGAGAGAGAGAGAGAGAGAGTGTGTGTGTGTGTGTGTGTGTTTAAGAGAGTGTGTGAGAGAGAGGGTGTGTGTGTGTGTGTGTGTGTTTAAGAGAGGGTGAGTGTGTGTGAGAGTGTGTGTGAGAGTGTGTGTGAGAGTGTGTGTGAGAGTGTGTGTGAGAGTGTGTGTGAGAGTGTGTGTGAGTGTGTGTGTGAGTGAGTGTGTGTGTGAGTGAGTGTGTGTGAGAGAGAGGGTGTGTGAGAGAGAGGGTGTGTGAGAGAGAGGGTGTGTGTGTTTAAGAGAGTGTGTGTGAGAGTGTTTTATCATTTTTTTCACTGAATATTTTGGAATGGTCTCTGGAAAGTGAATAAAATATAAATTTTAAAAATGAGATTGTGTGAAATTCGCACGATATTGCAATATGAAAATATTCCCCAAAAATGCAAGTCCTGTTAGTGTTCAGTGTCACACACCTCGAGATGATAAAAGACATTCATCACTAACACACTTCCACATCTGAAGTTCAGGGAAATCCACTGGAGGGTTCAGTAATGCTGCTGTTCTCAGTGTGTGTGTCTGTGTGTGTGTCTGTGTCTGTGTGTGTGTGTGTGTGTGTGTGTGTGTGCGCCCTCAGTGATGGAGATGAAGAGTTTTGTCTTAATCTGAAGTGTGTTTATAGACGTGCGTGTCTGTATTAATAACAGATGTGTGTGTCGGTTGATCGAGGGAAACTCTTGCGTTGTGCAGCTGAGGCTGTGAGGAAGTGGATGTTGAAAGTGCTTAGAAAGAGCTAAAAGCAGCGCTGACAGGAAACGCTCTTCAGCCCAACGACGCACTGAAACAGGAAGTGGAGTTCTCTAATGAAGACACCTGAGGTTGTGTGTGAGCCGCTTTCACGTGTGGATCTGATCTGAGATATGGTTTAGACACACGCTGACCGGTCACAGGCTTGTGATTCGATTCAGTCCTGACTTTGATTCAGTATGGATTCAGTTGAATAAAGTCAGATTGCAGCCTGAGAAGGTCATGTGACCGCAGTGTGTGGAGTGTATACTACAGTACACAGGTGATCTCAGTCTGAAGCGCACGGACTCTGAGTGACCTGCGCTGGGGTCAGTGAGTGGAGTGGAGGAATGACATGCTCGAGTGACCTGCGCTGGGGTCAGTGAGCGGAGCGGAGGAATGACACACTCGAGTGACCTGCGCTGGGGTCAGTGAGCGGAGCGGAGGAATGACACACTCGAGTGACCTGCGCTGGGGTCAGTGAGTGGAGGAATGACACTTAAGTGACCTGCACTGGGTCAGTGAGCGGAGGAATGACACACTCGAGTGACCTGCGCTGGGGTCAGTGAGTGGAGGAATGACACTTGAGTGACCTGCACTGGGTCAGTGAGTGGAGGAATGACACACTCGAGTGACCTGCGCTGGGGTCAGTGAGTGGAGGAATGACACTTGAGTGACCTGCGCTGGGGTCAGTGAGCGGAGCGGAGGAATGACACACTCTGAGTGACCTGCGCTGGGGTCAGTGAGCGGAGGAATGACACACTCGAGTGACCTGCGCTGGGGTCAGTGAGTGGAGGAATGACACTTGAGTGACCTGCACTGGGTCAGTGAGCGGAGGAATGACACACTCGAGTGACCTGCGCTGGGGTCAGTGAGCGGAGGAATGACACACTCGAGTGACCTGCGCTGGGGTCAGTGAGTGGAGGAATGACACTTGAGTGACCTGCACTGGGTCAGTGAGCGGAGGAATGACACACTCGAGTGACCTGCACTGGGTCAGTGAGCGGAGGAATGACACACTCGAGTGACCTGCGCTGGGGTCAGTGAGCGGAGGAATGACACACTCGAGTGACCTGCGCTGGGGTCAGTGAGCGGGGGAATGACACTTGAGTGACCTGCACTGGGTCAGTGAGCGGAGGAATGACACACTCGAGTGACCTGCGCTGGGGTCAGTGAGTGGAGGAATGACACTTGAGTGACCTGCACTGGGTCAGTGAGTGGAGGAATGACACACTCGAGTGACCTGCGCTGGGGTCAGTGAGTGGAGGAATGACACTTGAGTGACCTGCGCTGGGGTCAGTGAGCGGAGCGGAGGAATAACACACTCTGAGTGACCTGCGCTGGGGTCAGTGAGCGGAGGAATGACACACTCGAGTGACCTGCGCTGGGGTCAGTGAGTGGAGGAATGACACTTGAGTGACCTGCGCTGGGGTCAGTGAGCGGTGGAATGACACTCGAGTGACCTGCGCTGGGGTCAGCGAGCGGAGGAATGACACTCGAGTGACCTGCGCTGGGGTCAGTGAGCGGAGCGGAGGAATGACACACTCTCGAGTGACCTGCGCTGGGGTCAGTGAGCGGAGCGGAGGAATGACACTCGAGTGACCTGCGCTGGGGTCAGCGAGCGGAGCGGAGGAATGACACACTCGATTGACCTGCGCTGGGGTCAGTGAGCGGAGCGGAGGAACGACACACTCGAGTGACCTGCGCTGGGGTCAGTGAGCGGAGGAATGACACTCGAGTGACCTGCGCTGGGGTCAGCGAGCGGAGGAATGACACGCTCGAGTGACCTGCGCTGGGGTCAGTGAGCGGAGCGGAGGAATGACACACTCAAGTGACCTGCGCTGGGGTCAGTGAGTGGAGGAATGACACTCGAGTGACCTGCGCTGGGGTCAGCGAGCGGAGCGGAGGAATGACACACTCTGAGTGACCTGCGCTGGGGTCAGTGAGCGGAGGAATGACACACTCGAGTGACCTGCGCTGGGGTCAGTGAGCGGAGGAATGACACTCGAGTGACCTGCGCTGGGGTCAGTGAGCGGAGCGGAGGAATGACACTCAGCGGAGCGGAGGAATGACACACTCGAGTGACCTGCGCTGGGGTCAGTGAGCGGAGCGGAGGAACGACACATTCGAGTGACCTGCGCTGGGGTCAGTGAGCGGAGGAATGACACTCGAGTGACCTGCGCTGGGGTCAGCGAGCGGAGTGGAGGAATGACACACTCTGAGTGACCTGCGCTGGGGTCAGTGAGCGGAGGAATGACACGCTCGAGTGACCTGCGCTGGGGTCAGCGAGCGGAGCGGAGGAATGACACGCTCGAGTGACCTGCGCTGGGGTCAGCGAGCGGAGCGGAGGAATGACACGCTCGAGTGACCTGCGCTGGGGTCAGCGAGCGGAGCGGAGGAATGACACGCTCGAGTGACCTGCGCTGGGTTCAGTGAGCGGAGTGGAGGAATGACACACTCGAGTGACCTGCGCTGGGGTCAGTGAGTGGAGGAATGACACTTGAGTGACCTGCGCTGGGGTCAGTGAGCGGAGGAATGACACTCGAGTGACCTGCGCTGGGGTCAGTGAGCGGAGCGGAGGAATGACACTCAGCGGAGCGGAGGAATGACACACTCGAGTGACCTGCGCTGGGGTCAGTGAGTGGAGGAATGACACTTGAGTGACCTGCGCTGGGGTCAGTGAGCGGAGGAATGACACTCGAGTGACCTGCGCTGGGGTCAGTGAGCGGAGCGGAGGAATGACACTCAGCGGAGCGGAGGAATGACACACTCGAGTGACCTGCGCTGGGGTCAGTGAGCGGAGCGGAGGAACGACACATTCGAGTGACCTGCGCTGGGGTCAGTGAGCGGAGGAATGACACTCGAGTGACCTGCGCTGGGGTCAGCGAGCGGAGTGGAGGAATGACACACTCTGAGTGACCTGCGCTGGGGTCAGCGAGCGGAGCGGAGGAATGACACGCTCGAGTGACCTGCGCTGGGGTCAGCGAGCGGAGCGGAGGAATGACACGCTCGAGTGACCTGCGCTGGGGTCAGCGAGCGGAGTGGAGGAATGACACGCTCGAGTGACCTGCGCTGGGGTCAGCGAGCGGAGCGGAGGAATGACACGCTCGAGTGACCTGCGCTGGGTTCAGTGAGCGGAGTGGAGGAATGACACGCTCGAGTGACCTGCGCTGGGGTCAGCGAGCGGAGTGGAGGAATGACACACTCGAGTGACCTGCGCTGGGGTCAGTGAGCGGAGTGGAGGAATGACACACTCGAGTGACCTGCGCTGGGGTCAGCGAGCGGAGCGGAGGAATGACACACTCGAGTGACCTGCGCTGGGGTCAGCGAGCGGAGTGGAGGAATGACACACTCGAGTGACCTGCGCTGGGGTCAGTGAGCGGAGTGGAGGAATGACACACTCGAGTGGCCTGCGCTGGGGTCAGCGAGCGGAGCGGAGGAATGACACGCTCGAGTGACCTGCGCTGGGTTCAGTGAGCGGAGTGGAGGAATGACACACTCGAGTGACCTGCGCTGGGTTCAGTGAGCGGAGTGGAGGAATGACACACTCGAGTGACCTGCGCTGGGGTCAGTGAGCGGAGTGGAGGAATGACACACTCGAGTGACCTGCGCTGGGTTCAGTGAGCGGAGTGGAGGAATGACACACTCGAGTTTGATGAACTTTGATCATTAACAGTACCGTTCCTTATCACTGTGAAGCTGCTTCAAAATAATCTGTTGTATGGAAGCACATTTCCACCACATAAAAAGAAAATTATGTTTTTGTAAATCAAAATTCCGACAAAAAAAGTCAAAATTCTGACGTATGATATTAAAAGTTGAAATTATGACAAAAAGCTGAAACTATGACAGTCAATTATGACTAAAAGTTGAAACTGACAAAAAAATGTCAGTTATGACATAAAACGTAAATTATAACAAAAGTCAATTATGACACTAAATTATGACAAAAAGTAAATTATGACAGTTGAAACTGACAAAAAATACATTGATTAAAAGTAAATTGACTAAAAGTTCAAACTCGCGTCAATTATGAAAAAAATCAATGACAAAAAATCAATTATGAAAAAAAGTTGAAATTGACAAGTTGAATGTATGACAAAAAGTAAATTGTGAGAAAAAGTTGAAACTGACGTCAATTATGAAAAAAAATTCAATTATGACAAAGTTGAAACTATGACATAAGTTGCAACGGGCATAAAATGTTGAAATTATGACAGAAAGTTTAAATTGACAAGCTAAATCGAAATTATGAAAAAGCCATAATTATTACATAAGTCACTTATGACAAAAAGTCAAAATTATGAGAAGTCATAGTATATCATAATTATAGTGTGATCTCTAATAATGTGATCATTTTGACGTCATTATTGTGACTTTGTATGTCTTAATAAGATTTACCAAAGCATTAGTTGTCTCTGTGTGTGTGTGTGTGAGAGATGAGCAGTGCTGTGGTTCAGACCTTCAGCTCTTCTGATGTGTGTGTGTGTGTGTGTGTGTGTGTGTGTGTGTGTGTGTGTGTGTGCATGAGCTCTTCTTCTGCTGTGTGTCGTCCCTCTGACTCCCTGAACACTCGCGCTCTTCCTCAGAGTCCACACGCGGTGACGTAACGCCGCTCTGACTGTGGGGTAGGAGTCGCTTCAGTGCGGGCTCCACCGAAGTGTGTGTCGAGGGCACAGATCCACCGAGGGCACGGGCGAGCACCTTCTGAACCTGAAATCACACATGGGACGCCCTACGGTCTCGTGACTGTAAGTGCATATGAAGGTGCCATTTGGGACGGGGCCTAAATCAATGCTCTCCTGCTGCCGCAGTGTCTCTTCTGTCCTGCGTCAGCGCTCTGCTGGTCTGAGGACTGTGTGTGTGTGTGTGTGTGTGTGTGTGTATGAGTGTGTGTGTGTGTGTGTGTGTGTGAGGGGTAACAGGTGAATGTGACGCTCCTGTCAGAGTTCTGCTCTGATTCTCTGACTGTTTACATGCACATCAAACTCTTTTTAAGATCTATGCTCATTACACACCTTTATTTTCTTATTAGACATTTTCTAGTTTAGAATATATATATACACACATACACTGATCAGGCATAACATTATGACCACCTTCCTAATATTGTGTTGGTCCCCCTTTTGCTGCCAAAACAGCCCTGACCCGTCGAGGCATGGACTCCACTAGACCCCTGAAGGTGTGCTGTGGTATCTGGCACCAAGATGTTAGCAGCAGATCCTTTAAGTCCTGTAAGTTGAGAAAGTAAGAGGCCACAGTTACCAGGGAATACCGTTTCCATGAAAGGGTGTACATGGTCTGCAACAATGCTTAGGTAGGTGGTACGTGTCAAAGTAACATCCACATGGATGGCAGGACCCAAGGTTTCCCAGCAGAACATTGCCCAAAGCATCACACTGCCTCCGCCGGCTTGCCTTCTTCCCATAGTGCATCCTGGTGCCATGTGTTCCCCAGGTAAGCCACGCACACGCACCCGGCCATCCACGTGATGTAAAAGAAAACGTGATTCATCAGACCAGGCCACCTTCTTCCATTGCTCCGTGGTCCAGTTCTGATGCTCACGTGCCACTGTTGGTGCTTTCGGCGGTGGACAGGGGTCAGCATGGGCACCCTGACTGGTCTGCGGCTATGCAGCCCCATACGCAACAAACTGCGATGCACTGTGTATTCTGACACCTTTCTATCAGAACCAGCATTAACTTCTTGAGCAATTTGAGCTCCAGTAGCTCGTCTGTTTGATCGGACCACACGTGCATCAATGAGCCTTGGCCGCCCATGACCCTGTCTCCGGTTCACCACTGTTCCTTCCTTGGAGCACTTTTGATAGATACTGACCACTGCAGACCGGGAACACCCCACAAGAGCTGCAGTTTTGGAGATGCTCTGACCCAGTCGTCTAGCCATCACAATTTGGCCCTTGTCAAACTCGCTCAAATCCTTACGCTTGCCCATTTTTCCTGCTTCTAACACATCAACTTTGAGGACAAAATGTTCACTTGCTGCCTAATATATCCCACCCACTAACAGGTGCCGTGATGAAGAGATAATCAGTGTTATTCACTTCACCTGGTCATAATGTTATGCCTGATCGGTGTGTGTATACATATATATATTTGTATATGTATGTATAAATTTTTTGTTATACTCCGATGTACCTTAGAATGTGGAAGAAAAGATTTGTCACTAATTAAATTTAAATATTTATATAGATATTTTATTATAAATATAATTAATTATATTTAATTGAAATGATTTCAATAAAATAATTAAAACAGAATTTTCCAGTTTTCTCCCTGATAAAATATTTTAGAGCTTGAAATAACTAGAAAAATATGTGTTCATTATAGCAATGGTCTATAACGAACCGTTTCCAGGTCTAGAAATCAGACGTGTATCCGGACTGTGGGAGTGACATTGAGGAAGGAATGAACATCAGAGATATGATTGATTGATGTGATGCTGGTTGAGCAGGCGTTACTCAGCCGTCTCTCTGTGTTTCTGCCGGAAGCGTTTCTTCTGGTCTGATTTGAGCGGTTGTGGAGGAAGTGCATGAGCTGAACTTCTGTTTCCTGCACGTGTTCGGCTCTGATCCGCTCGTGTGAATGATGAGAGACGGCGAGTGTTCGCTCTACAGCTAGAGACCATCTCCTGATCGATTCTTCACTTCCACCGCTGGTCAGACTCGTTTCTTCTGCCGGCTGATTCATTCATGCAGATCTGATCACAGACGTCACATGACTTCACGAGCGAGCGAGGAGCAGAAGCAGAGGTGAGCGGAGGTTTGATGTGCGTTAACCCCGTTACTTCCCACGACGGGATGTCCGGTCCTGAGCCGGTCGCCATGACAACCTCCGTGTGTTTTGTGTGACGGATGCAGTCATGCTGTCATCACTAGTGTCCTGCACGGTGACCTTTGACCCTTGTGCAGATCAGACAGGTGTGTGTGTGTGTGAGAGAGAGAGTGTGAGTGTGTGGGTTTATGAGTGTGTGTGTGTGTGTGAGAGAGAGAGAGAGAGAGAGAGTGTGTGTGTGTGTGAGAGAGAGTGTGTGTGTGTATATATGAGACAGTTGTGTGTGTGTGTGTGAGAGAGAGAGAGAGAGAGAGAGAGAGAGAGAGAGAGAGAGAGTGTGTGAGTGTGTGTAGGTGAGTGTGTGGGTTTATGTGTGTGTGAGAGAGAGAGAAAGAGAGAGAGAGAGAGAGTGTGTGTATATATGAGACAGTTGTGTGTGTGTGTGTGAGAGAGAGAGAGAGTGTGAGTGTGTGTAGGTGAGTGTGTGGGTTTATGAGTGTGTATGTGTGTGAGAGAGAGAGTGAGTGTGTGTGTATATATATATGAGACAGTTGTGTGTGTGTGTTTGTGAGTGTTTGAGAGTGTGGGTTTATGAGTGTGTGTGTGTGTGTGTGTAATTTCTGCACACACTTCATGTTTACAGTGATGTCACAGTGTGTTTATTTTAAATCTATATTGTAATTTAAACTGTAAACATTATTTTACAAGATTAACTAAATGAAAATAAATTAAATTTAAAAAGTTTTATGCATTCATTTGATTACCATCATTTTTTATTAAACATTTAATTTGCATTAAATCATGAAACACATTTCATTTGGCACTATTATTGTTACATTTTTAATAAATTATTATTGTTTAATAAGTCAATTATTTAATTATTCCATTGATTAGACATCCTATTTGATTATTATAATTTAAGAAAGATTAAATGGAAAACAGAATTTGAGAAAAAATAAAACACATTTGATTTGACACTATTATTGTTAAAATTCTAATAAATGATTCGATTATTAAACCTTTATGAATTACATTGATTAGACATCCTTATAGATTATTAAAATTTAATCAGACCATTACAACAGAATCCAAAAATTAAACAGAGAAAATATAATAGATAAAATAAAACATTTAAGTAAATTATGAAATGGTTAAAAAAAAAATCATCCTATTTGATTATAAAAATTTAAGTAAATGATTAAAACAGAATTAATTTCTAAAGCAATAAAAAACATTTCATAATGCACTGTTATTGTTAAAATGTTGTTTTATGAATTCCATTGATTAGACGTGTTTTCTGAAGAGTGTGTTTGTCTGCAGTGGCGTTTAGACCGGCGTGATGACCGAGGAGCGATGTCCGCAGCTGGTGGATTATTTCGTGGTGGCAGGTCTGGCGGGCGACTCTTCTCCGCTGGACGAGGAGGGTCAGCAGAGGGGCGTGCGAGCCGTGCAGCCCGTCACCGATCTGGCCGTGATCGCCCGCGGCCTCGGGGAGGACGTCCCAGAGGGCTTCACCTGCATTGAGAAGACTCAGGGAGGCCATCCGGCGGAGCTGAGCGCCGGACTGCTCAACAACCCGCACATGTTCCTCTGCTACAGGAGAGGACACGACAAGCCGCCCGTCGTCGAGCTCGGGTGAGGCGCATGGGTTCACAGCGGTCCGGAGCCTTTAGGGCGTCTTCTGAATGCTTACATGTGATGTGATTGTGCTGTGGTGTGTGTCTCCAGCGTTCTGTACGAGGGCAAGGATCCCGTGCGGCCGGGATGGCAGGTGATCGAGACGACCCCGTACAGCCGTTCGGCCAGCCTGAGCTCCGGCGGCCCCACGACCCACCGCACCTTCCTGATGTTCCGCCGGGCGCCGGACTCGCAGGCGCTGAACACGCTGGGCGTGACCGAGATCTCACTGCTGATGCCCAGCAAGGGCGAGACGGCGCCGCACACCTACTGCCGAGTGGACAAGAACCTCAACACGGGCATGGTGCGGATGATTCACTGATTCACTGATTCACAGAGTCACTGATTCACTGAGTCACTGATTCACTTGGATCTTTGACTCATTACTCTCATCTTTATTTATTAAGCATATCCATTGCCTCCATATCAAACAATATACACACGTTCAAACATTTTGGTTAGTAAGGTTTTAAGGAATGAATACTTTTATTCAACAAGGAATTTCATCTAAACTTGGAATTGTGAAGGAAAAAAAGTCAGAATTGTGATTAAAAAGTTGCAGTTACCTTTTTTATGTATCATTTATTCCGTGGCAGAAACAGCTTCCATTCATAAGAGACTTTAAACACTTTTAAACGTGTGTGTGTTAATGAGCAGTTGATTTAAACGAGTGCTGAGTTTGTAATTGTGGTCAAACATCTGCTTAACACTCCAGAAAACACCATCAGTTCCTCTTCTGCTTTATTTGTCTTTCTCTTACTCTCGGTTTCTCTTCTGTGGGTTTTGATTGTGTGTGTGTGTGTGTGTGTGTGTGTGTGCGTGCAGTGGGGCCCAGCACTGTATCTTTGCTACAAGCGTTCAGTGGCTAAAGCAAACGCTCTGGTGTACGAGGCAGGTGAGTGTAACACACACACACACACACACACTCACGCATACACACTCACACACACACACACTCACGCGTACACACTCACACACACTCATACACACTCATACAAACTCTCACACACACTCATACACACTCATACACACTCGCACACACACACACACACTCATACACACTCACACACTTTCTCACACACACACACACTCACACACACACTCAGACACACGTGCACACGCACTCATACGCACTCTCTCACACACTCACGCATTCACACTCACGCATACACGCACACTCTCACGCACACTCTAACACACACGCACACTCTCATACACACACGCACACTCTCACACACACTCATACACACTCTCACACACACGCACACTCTCATACACACTCTCACACACACTCATACACACACGCACACTCTCATACACACACGCACACTCTCACACACACTCATACACACTCTCACACACACGCACACTCTCATACACACACGCACACTCTCACACACACGCACACTCTCATACACACACGCACACTCTCATACACACACTCACACTCTCACACACACTCATACACACTCACACACACGCACACTCTCATACACACATGCTCACTCACAGACTCACACACACACTCACATACACACTCACACTCTCACAGACTATCTCACACACACACACACACTCTCTCACAGACTCAAACACACACACTCACACACACACACACTCACACACAGTTACTCACACATTCTCTCAGACACTCACATACTCCCAAACACATGCACTCTCTCTCTCTCTCTCACACACACACACACACACTCTTTTACACACACTCGCTCACACACACTCACATACACACTCACACACATTCTCTCACAGACTATCACACACACTCTCACAGAGACACACACACACACACACACACACTATATACTGCGTATGCATCTACAGTCTCTGTGTGTGTGTGTGTGTGTGTGTGTGTGTGTGTGTGTGTGTGTGTGTGTGTGTTCTGCAGGTCTGATCAGCCGGTATCCTGAGGAGGATCTGGAGTCGTTCCCTCTGCCGGATTCGGTCCCGGTGTTCTGCCTCCCGATGGGTGTGACGGTGGAGAGCTGGCCGCTCAACACCAAATACCAGCTGCCCATCTTCTCCACGTTCGTCCTGACCAGCGCCTCCGGAGACAAGGTGCGTCTGCTCCACCATACAGGACAGAACCGAGTGTATGCGTTGGGTCACATGATTGTGTGTGTGATGTGCCGTGTTGTGCGTCAGGTGTACGGTGCAGCGATCCAGTTCTACGAGACGTACCCGCGCGAGTCTCTGTCCGAGAGGCAGTGTGTGCGTCTGGGTCTGCTGAGCGTCGTCGACCGCCGGCCCATCACCAACCGCAGCGTGCAGGTCAAGAAGAGCGTCTGCGTCCTGTCGCACTGGCCCTTCTTCAGCGTCTTCCAGAAGTTCCTCACCTTCATATACAGATACTCCATCTCTGGGCCGCACGTGCTGCCGCTGGAGAAGTGAGTGGAACCACACTTTCATATTCGCTTCAGGTTTATCGGGTTTAGGCTCAGGGTGGAAATTTGGTTGCATTTTGAGACCTTTTTTTGACTAAATTTGATAAGATAAGAGCTGATAAGATCAAATGGCGCTGACGTGGAATCCAGGAGAAACACTGAGCCATGAACGAACAAGTTATAGAAGGCTTTACAGTCCACAAATCACCAACATTCACCATGGATTTCATGTAGTAACATTAACTGTAACCATGGTATTGTGGCAGAAATAGTCAAATGTTTGTACATTATTCGTCTCAGGGTTCATGCATCCTTCTGAGAGTGAAATTCAAGCACTTTTCAAGAGCTTCACAATTTATCCAGCACTTCAAACCTCTAAATATTGTACAATTGTAATGTTATTTTTAATTTCATGACCAAAAACTTTACTTGTTCATCCTTCAAAAATGTTCCCCATTTGTATGTGTAAGAAAGTTGTAGGAAGATGTAGAAAAACTAACACTTTGTGGCAAACAAACACTTTTATTTACAAATAAACAGACATGAAATATCCACTATAACCAGTAGATGGCAGCAGAGGAGCACTTATTGACTATTTCCACTCCCGAATATATTTTTTCACGTTTTGCTTTTGGATTTATATTTACACATTATGAAATCACTATTATAAAATATCAAATCATCAAGAAATCAATTTTTGTCAAAGTACTGAAGAATGAAGTAGGAAGTCACAAGGTCTCATGAAAACAAACTTCTTCAAAGGGAAGCAAGTAAAGATTGTTTTATAATCACTGAAGCTGTCAGTCAGTTCAGTGTGGTTTTTGCATGTTACTCTTATTAATAAAAGTTCATTTTATTTGCATCTCAACTCAAGCTCAATGCTTTACTGTCAAATGTGCATTTCCAAGATATAAACATGTAATATTATTAGTAACCCAGAATTCATGGTGTTAACTGAGATCTGTGTGTCCGCAGGCACATATCGAGCTTCATGCACAACGTCCCGTTCCCGTCCGCTCAGCGTCCTCGTATCCTGGTGCAGGTGAGGTGACCGGAGTGTGTCTGGAGCTCAGGCGTGTGTCGCAGTGTCTCCGCATGAGCTCGACGTGTCATTAAACCCTGACCGCTTCCCCCGCAGGCGCCGGCGCGGTACAGACCGTCACGCTGGGGCACGTGGGTAACGGGGGGTGATGAAGCTCAATCATCATCCTCCTCACTGACTGTACCGTAGAGATCCTGAGCTGATCGCTCCGATCCCAATCAGTAGTTTATGTGTTTATCAAACTGATTGAGTGATTGATTAATGGTTAATCTGGTGCTGGGTGGGAAATCAAAGCATGAGGTGGAAGCGGAAATCAGTGTGAAATGAACTCAGAAGTGTGTGTGTGTGTGTGTGTGTGTGTGTGAGAGAGAGAGAGAGAGAGAGAGAGAGAGAGAGAGAGAGAAAGTGTGTGTGTGAGAGTGCGTGAGAGAGAGTGTGTGAGAGTGTGTGAGAGTGTGAGAGAGAGTGCGTGTGAGAGTGCGTGTGAGAGTGAGAGTGAGTGTGTGAGAGTGAGAGTGAGTGTGTGTGAGTGAGTGTGTGAGTGAGTGTGTGAGAGTGAGTGTGTGAGAGTGAGTGTGTGAGAGAGAGTGTGTGAGAGAGAGTGTGTGAGAGAGAGTGTGTGAGAGAGAGTGTGTGAGAGAGAGTGTGTGAGAGAGAGTGTGTGAGAGAGTGCGTGTGAGAGAGAGTGCGTGTGTGAGAGAGTGTGAGAGAGTGTGAGAGAGTGTGAGAGAGAGTGTGTGTGTGTGTTAGGGCTGTCAAACAGGAAATCAAAGCATGAGGTGGAAGCGGAAATCAGTGTGAAATGAACTCGAGAGTGTGTGTGTGAGAGAGAGTGTGTGTGTTAGGGTTGCCAAACGATTAATCACATCCAAAATAAAAGTTTGTGTTTACATTATATATGTGTGTGTACTGTGTGTAATTATTATGTATATTTGAATACACACACATATATGTATATTTATGAAAAAATTGCATGTATATACTGTATATATATATATGTAGAATTTATATTTTATATATATATATATATATAAATATATAATTTTTTTTCTTAAATATATACGTGTGTGTGAATTCAAATATACATAATAATTACACACAGTACACACACATATATAATGTAAACACAAACTTTTATTTTGGATGCGATTAATCGCGTTTAATCGTTTGGCAGCACTAGTGTGTGTGAGTGTGTGTGAGAGTATATTAATGTGTTTTGTGTCTCCTCAGCTCTCTCCGTATGATAACCTCCTGCTGTGTCAGCCCGTCTCGTCTCCGTTGCCGCTCAGGTCAGACACAAACACTCTCTGCATGAGTTTGATTGGCTGTTGCGTCTCTGCTCTGTGTTCTGATTGGCTGCTGTCTGTTTTCTGCGCTCAGTGGTGCCAGTTTTGTGAAGCTGCTGCAGAATCTGGGTCCTGAGAACGCCTGTACGCTGCTGCTGGCCGTCCTGACCGAACACAAGCTGCTGCTGCACTCGCTGCGGCCCGATGTCCTGACGTCCGTCAGCGAGGCGCTGGTGTCGGTGAGTTCAGGCGGCTCAGGGATCTCTGCGCTGGTTTGCCATGGAATAAAAAAAGGTAATTGCGAGGTTTTCCCTCACAAATGACTTGAATTGTGAGATGAAAAAGTCGCAATTACCTTCTCTACACTGTGGCAGAAAGAGTTTTCCATGGATCGTTCCCATCTCTGACTGTCATGTGTTTCCTGTCAGGTGTCGTTTCCCCTGCGCTGGTACTGCCCGTACATCCCGCTGTGCCCGCTGCGGATGGCAGATGTGCTGTGCGCGCCCATGCCCTTCATCGTGGGCGTCCACTCCAGCTACTTCGACCTGTACGACCCTCCGTCTGACGTGGTGTGTGTGGATCTGGACACCAACACCATTTTCCAGTGAGTCTTCCTGTCCGTTATCAGTAATATTTCACTGTTTTTACTGTAGTTTTGATCAATTAAATGAATATTGCATGCTGAACTTCCTGTTTCCTCCAGGTCTGAGGATAAGAAGCCTCTGTCCTGGAGGTCTTTGCCCAGGAAACATGGGAAAATCCTGCTGAACTCTCTGACCAACCTGCACAAAACTCTGGAGAAGAGTGAGTGAGCGCCTGACCTCAGCACGAAAGCTTACAGCTGATGTCATTTCCTGTTCTCACATGTCTCTCTCTCCGTCTGTCAGTCTACACGCCTGGTCAGGAGGAGGCTACGCTGGAGTTCCTGCTGACGGACTATGATCTGATTTACGGCCGTCAGAAGCAGCTGGAGCTGGAGATCCAGGAGGCGTTCCTGCGCTTCATGAGCTGTTTGCTGAGAGGCTACCGGTCCTTCCTGCTGCCCATCACGCAGGCGCCGTCAGACCGAACCACAGACTGCAGCTCCCTCTTCAACCTGCAGGGTGCGCTCTACGTCTTCACCTGCACCATCAATCATATTTTAATCGTGATCGCGATTTCTGCTTCTCTCAATTAATCTCAAATCACAGCCAATCAGAAGAGGGTGTGGGCGGAGTCTCTCTGCAAGCGCACTTCACTCGCAACAAAATCAATAAAACATTAGCCAATCAGAAGAGGGTGTGGGCGGAGTCTCTCTGCAAGCGCACTTCACTCGCAACCAAATCAATAAAACATTAGCCAATTAGAAGAGGGTGTGGGCGGAGTCTCTCTGCAAGCGCACTTCACTCGCAACAAAATCAATAAAACATTAGCCAATCAGAAGAGGGTGTGGGCGGAGTCTCTCTGCAAGCGCACTTCACTCGCAACCAAATCAATAAAACATTAGCCAATTAGAAGAGGGTGTGGGCGGAGTCTCTCTGCAAGCGCACTTTACTTGCAACCAAATCAATAAAACATTAGCCAATCAGAAGAGGGTGTGGGCGGAGTCTCTCTGCAAGCGCACTTTACTTGCAACCAAATCAATAAAACATTAGCCAATCAGAAGAGTGTGTGGGCGGAGTCTCTCTGCAAGCGCACTGCACTCACAACCAAATCAATCACAGCCAATCAGAAGAGCTTGTGGGTGGAGCCTCTGCAAACGCACTGCACTCGCAAAAAAACGGATAAACACACATAATCAAATTAATAAATATTATGCCATTTTAACATTATTAAAAATACATACTGAGTGACTGAACCAGTCTTTGTCATAGAATACACTTTATGTTTATTCACAGTTTGAACATTCGTATTTCCTTAATTTTTAAGATCTGAGGTGAATTATCCATCATCGCTTTGAGTACGGCTATAAATGATATTCATACTCATATTAGTACTCACACATCAAATAAAGCACATAATCTGTATCTGAGATGATCATTATCATCAAAGAGCAATAATAATAGGAATAATAAGAAATTTCAGTAACACTTAAAGCCTTAATATATAATGCATTATACATAAAGGCTCTAATATGATGATAATGTTTGCGCAAAATAATCGTGATGATCAGTTTCATAATCTCTGGCATGGTCCGTGTTTCCCGCAGGCTTCCTGAAGTCACGTGACCGCACGCAGCAGAAGTTTTACACGCAGCTCACGAGGACGCAGATGTTCACGCAGTTCATCGAGGAGTGCTCGTTCGTCAGCGACCGCCACGTCAGCCTGGAGTTCTTCGACGAGTGCGTGCAGAAGGTCAGACGCTCACCTGACCCCGCGCATGTGACCCCAGCGGCCAATCAGATTGCGTGTTTAATCTCTGTCCGTCCGTCAGGTGGATGTGGAGAAGCCGGAGGACGTGCGGCTGATGGATCGTGACGAGTGTCTCAGCGGGGAACACACGGTGTTCATAATGCCTCCCGAGGAACCGCAGGAGCCCGACGGATCCGAGTGTCCCGCACACTACAGGTGCGCCGGCCGTCACGTGACCTCTGTTTCTGTGTTTATAACCTCTTAAACGACTTCTCTTTTCAGCTGACGTCACTGAGGCTGCGCAGGCTTTTGGTTAACCAGTATTACCAATGTTGTATTGGTTAATATTAACCAGTAGTCAAATAGCTAGAATGATTTGTGAAGGGTCATGTGACACTGAAGACTGGAGTAATGATGATAAATTCAGCTTTGATCACAGGAATAAATTACACTTTACTATATATTCACATAGAGAACAGATGATTTACACTGGAGTAATATTTCACTGTTTTACTGGATTTATGATCAGATAAATGAGCAGAAGAGACTCTTTCAGAAACATTTTTTAAAAAAATCGCAATTATTCTAAACTTTTGAACGGTAGTGTATATTTAATTTTATTATTTTATTTATTTATTTATTTATTTTATTTTTATTATTTATTTAATTTAATTTATTTTTTAATATACTATTTATTTAATTTTATTATTTAATTTATTTATTTAATTTATTATTTATTAATTTATTTTATTGTTTATTTTATTTTATTTTTCTTATTTATTTATTTTATTTTTATTTTATTTTATTATTTAATATTTTATTTAATTGTATTTTATTATTTTATTAATTTATTTTTATTTTATTATTTTTATTTTATTATCTATTTATTTTTATTTATTTTTTTATGTTATTTAATTTTATATTATTTAAAAAAATATATATATTTTTTCGTGAAAGACTGATGTACTGATCAAACCTTATTTCAGGCATTCAAATACCCCATTGACGGTGGAACTGGAAGTGCAAAAATACTAACTCGTTACTCTGTAGTAGCACATACGTCATAGTTCACGCAAAAATACATCACGTTATAGAAGTACAGCGGGTGTTTTCACGATGTTAAGCATTACGATCACAGTCAGAGCTCACTTCCTCTTAAAGGGACAGTTCACCCAAAAATGTGAATTCTGACATGGTTTACCAAACTCATGAGACTTTTGTTCATCTATCAGACTCATAAAGTATATCCATATGAATGGAGCAGTTCATTCCCTTCAGTGTGTTGTTGTTTCCTGTGCGTAGCTACGACACGTTCCCAATCCTCCAGACAGATCTGTTCGATCGGCCGCTGGATCAGCTGCGGACTCCCGCTAAAGGAAGTGCCCCGAGTAGCCCCGCCCCCCGCCGCACCAAACAGGTACGACACGCAGGTGAGGGTGACCGGAGGTCAGAGGTCAGGCAGCTGACGCTCTCCTCTTGTGTGTCTTCAGGAGATAAAGCTGGCGCAGAAGAAGGCCCAGAAGTACTCGACGGTGCCGGACATGTGGTCCAAATGCCTGCTGGGTCACTGCTACGGCCTGTGGTTCATCTACCTACCCACGTTCGTCAAGGCGGAGAGCACTAAGGTGCGCGCGCTGCACGCGGCCTACGAGGTGCTCAAACACATGGAGACGCGGAAGGTGGTGCTGCCGGACGAGGTGAGAGAAACACGGCGACGCTGCTCTGAAGCGGTCAGACCAAAGCAGTGATGTAATGTGTGTGTGTTTCCCGTCTCAGGTGTGTTACCGGATCCTGATGCAGCTGTGCGGTCAGTACGGCCAGCCCGTTCTAGCGGTCCGAGTTCTGCTGGAGATGAAGAAGGCTGGAATCACACCCAACACCATCACATACGGATACTACAATAAAGTGACGTGGAGACGCATGTTTAATGAGCTAATACAGGCTTTCCCAATCTGGGGTTCAGAGCTGATGAAAAGCCAATCATTAAATCAGACAAATGTTAAATTAAAATAAATAATACAAAAATCTAATAATTTATTAAATCATAAAATAATAATTTCTCAAATTAGAATAAATAAATAATAAAGATTCTTTTTTTAATTCTAAAAATTAATTTAATCATAAATAAAATAATAATTTCTCAAATAGGTTCGTGAGTTGATGAAAAGCTGATAATTAATTAAATCATAAAAATCTGAAATAAAAATAAACAATTTTAAAATAAATTTTTTTTTTTATTTTATTAAATCATCATTTAAAAAAAATAAATTAATAAATGTTTTAAATCTAAAAATGTATTAAATCATAAATATAATTTCTCAAACTGGGATTCATGAGTTGATGAAAAGCAAATCATTGATTAAATCTTAAAAATGTCAAATTAAAATAAATAATAAAAAAAACTAATAATTAATTAAATCATAAAAAATCTCAAATTAAAATATAAAAAAAAAAAACATTGTTACTTTATTAAATCATAAAATAATAATTTCTCAAATGGGTTTGTGAGTATGATAATGAATTAAATCATAAAAATCTGAAATAAAAAAAAAAGATTTTAAAAGGAAAAAAAATCGAATGATTAATTAAATCATAAAAAAAAGTTAAATTAGAAATTAAATAAAGAAATGTTTTAAATTCTAAAAATGTATTCAATCTTAAATAAAATATTAGTTTCTCAAAACTGGGGTTCGTGAGTTGATGAAAAATTGTGTTAAAAGAAAAACAATCAAATAATGAAATTACAAAAATATTAAAAAGAAAATAAAGAATTTTAAAAAGAAAAAATCTAATGATTAATTAAATCATAAAAATGTTTAATTAAAATAGATAAATAAAAAAAAATATGGCTAAAAATGAATTAAATCATAAAATAATTTCTCAAACTAGGGTTCACGAGTCGATGAAAAGCTGATAATTAATTAAATTATAAAAATGTCAAATTAAGTCATTTAAAATATAAAAAACATTTACTAAAAATATATTAAGTCATAAATTAAATCATAACTTCCCAAACTGGGTTTTGTGACTTGATGAAAAACTAATAATTAATTAAATCATAAAAAATAAAAAATCATGAATAAATCATGAAAAATAAAATAAATTATCTTAAAAGAAAAACAATCAAATAATGACATCACAAAAATGTCAAATTAAAATAAATATTAATAAAAGAAAAAAGCAATAAATTACTTAAATCATAAAAATGAACGATTTAAAATAAATAAATAATAAAAAGCAAAACCTTTACTAAAAATTGGTAATAAAAAAATAGTAATAATAATAAAATAATTAATAATAAAAACACCAAGAACATTTACTAAAATTAAATCATAAAAATTTTAAAATTTAAACAAATAATAAAAAAAATAAAAACAAAGTAAAACGCTTACTAAAAATGATGAAGAATATTATTTGTTTAGCTGCATGTTGTGAATGTGTTGATAAATTATTGAAATATTAACGTGAAATCTCAGGGGGACTGTAATATTAGTAATATATAGTAAATATTTTGGCTCAGAGGGGTTCGGCTGAGTAGGTTTGTGAATCCCTGATATAATGCACAAATGAACGGCTTCTGTTTACTCACGTGTGTGTGTTTTATTCTGCCGTCTGTAGGCAGTGCTGGAGAGCAAATGGCCATCCACCAATCAGGGAGGGCGTCTTCGCTGGGCGAAGCTTCGTAATGTGGTATTGGCCGTGGCTCAGTTCAGGCAGCCAATCAAACAGCAGCATAGGAGCGCGTCTCTCGGTTCCCGCGCAGGTCTGAGCCCCTCCCCTCCGACACATGATTGACAGCTGTCAGCAGCATCACATGCTCACATTCTGTTCCTGTTTTAGAAGCGACGTCCAAGCCCCGCCCCTACTCTGCTCTGATTCGTCAGGCCAGCTGGAGCGGGTTGAGTGAAAGCTCCAGCCACGAATCGCTGACCAAGAGTAACAGTCTGAGCAGCGTGCAGTCGTCCGGAAGCAGTGAGTGACTGATGATCGAGACTCGAATCTGGCCTTCCTGTTTGTGACGTGTTGTGTGAGTATTTGCTTTGTTTATCAGAGGTGAAGCTGTCAAAGAAAGCGTCGGTGGACAGCGCAGGCTCCCGCAAGCCTCCCGCCGGCCCGGCTCCTGTGCTGGTGCGCCGCAGCGACGTCTGCCTGTCCACCTTCTACAGAGACTGCGCAGAGACCGCAGACGCAGACGCAGATGCAGACTGCAGGTGCCAGCCCGCCGAGAGGGACAGCAGGTACAGCTCAACGTCTGTCACTCCTCCTCTAAAACCATCAGTGGACCTTCAGTCACTCGGCCTAAGACCAGTGGTTCTCAAACACTAGAGGGACTTACAATGAGTTAAAATAAGACAAAACAAGCTTTAAAATTCAAATAAAAATAAACCATTAAAAAACACCCAAAAATGTGTTTAAAAAAAATGAATAAAAAAAAATTAAATTAAAAACTACAAAAAAACATTTACTAAAATTATTAAATCATAAAGCTGTAAAATTAAAATAATAAATAATTTATAAATAAAAACATTCAAAGAACATTTACTAAAATCAACTAAATCATAACAATGTAAAAATTAAAAAATAAACAAATTTAAAAATATTTTAATAATCAGAGTAACATTTAATTAAAGCATAAAATTTAAATTTAAAATTAAAAACTACCAAAAAACATTTACTAAAGTTTATTAAATTATAAAAATGTAAAATCAAAATAAATAAACACTTTTAAAATATATATATAAAAAAAAAAACATTTACTAAAATTAATTAAATCATAAAAATTTTAATTTAAAATAAATAATTTACAAATAAAAAGTTTTTTTTTTTTACTAAAATCAACTAAATTATAAAAATGTAAAAGAAAAATAAACACTTTTAAAATATATTACTTTATTTTTTTACTAAAATGAATTAAATCATTAAAATCAATTAAATCAAAAACATTTACTAAAATTTTTAAATCATAAAAATGCTAAATTACAATAAATAAACCATTAAAAAACACCCAAAAATGTTTACTAAAATAATCATAAAAATTTAAAACTACAAAAAACATTTACTGAAATTATTAAATCATAAAACTGTAAAACTTAAAATAATAATACATTTTTAAAATATAAAAAAATATTTACTAAAATTAATTAAATCATTAAAATCAATTAAATCAAAATCAGTTAAATCAAAAACATTTACTAAAATGATTAAATCATAAAACTGTAAAATTAAAATAAATAAATAATTTATAAATAAAAAGTCAAATAACATTTACTAAAATCAACTAAATCATAACAATGTAAAAATTTAAATAAATAATCAATTTAAAAATATCTTGATAATCAGAATAACATTTACTAAAATTATTAAAGCATAAAAATGTCAAATTAAAATAAATAATTTACAAATAAACAGTAAAAAAAATACTAAATCAACTAAATTATAAAAATGTCAAATTAAAATAAATAAACAATTAAAAAATATCTTAATCAGAATAACATTTACTAAAATTAATTAAATCATAAAAATTTAAAATTTAAAATTAAAACCTACCCAAAAAATTTACTAAAATTATTAAAGCATAAAAATGTAAAATTAAAGTAAATAATTTACAAATAAACAGTAAAAAAAATACTAAAATCAACTAAATTATAAAAATGTCAAATTAAAATAAATAAAAGCTTTTAAAATAATAAAACAATTTAAAAATAAAAACCACCTAAATACATTTACTACAATTAATTGGATCATAAAAATAAATAAAGATAAATTATTTTACAATAAATGATTGTGTAATCGGTCTGAGGCTGATGTCGGGAAAAACTTTTGATGTTACTGACAGTGAATACATGTCTAAACTGATAGTACTGATTGCACATTAACACACTGAGGGTTTCTGGGTCACTGCAGGTCGGCGGAGGTGAGGGAGACTCTGAACAGGAAGTCGGTTGATGAAAACTACAACAACGTGTCTTCTCCGGGCCGCGGACTGGCCGGGAAACTGCAGCAGCTGCTGACGCCCACCAGGAACCGGACGTCAGTGCGACGGGCCGCCAGCGTGGACGACCGACGGCCGGGAGGCTCCGGAAACTCCGGCCGCGCCTCCGATCACAAACCGTCACGGAAGAGTCAGATGGCCGAGAGTCTGCTGAAGGCCAAAGAGCGGCTGTACAACGCCACGTCTGAGGTGAGGGGTCACAGCCAATCACAGCCCTCAGAATCATAGTCATGAATCAGTGAGTAACTGTGTGTGTGT
>CM077176.1:573786-586286 GCA_039654105.1 Coreius guichenoti
AAACTCTTCAGATGGATCGTGTGTTTGTGTTTGTGCGAGTAAAAGCGGCTGTGATCCGTGTTTAAACCAGTGATCCCGAGGAAACTGTAGGATTTACGCCACATCGTTTAGTCTTAATTTCACCTGTGAGGAATATGAACCTGTTTTAATGGCATTAGAGGAAGTGATGTCAGAGGAAGCTGTAGTTTCTGCTCATTCACTGCAATAACCAGCAGATTCACGAGGGACGCTTCATTTATAAAGTTTAACGAGAAGAGAGATTATAAAGCTATATTTAAGTTTTCATGTGTTTGCTGTGGTAATTTATATTGATGTGACCTTTGACCTTTGTTGTGAATGTTTTGTTTTTTAAGAAAAGAGTTTAAGAACCTTCGTTCTCAGTGTGTGTGTTTCTTCAGATCTGATTCAAAACTTCAACCACATCAAATATTTCAACCATCTCAAAACATAATTTTTATGAAATTAGCACGACATTTGATATAAGAAATTACAACAATATATATATATATAAATATAAAATATATATATACAATAATTTGCTCAAGACATTTGATATTTTTTATATGTATAACATTTTAAAAGATTGTTTATGAACTTAGCACAAGACATTTTATTTTTATATATACATTTTAAATAAGAAAATTAGAAAGAAATACAATAAGTATTACATATATATATATATATTGCTTGAGACATTTGATATTTTTTTATATAAACATTTTATATTATAAGAAATTAGAACAAAATATATATAATATTAAATATAATTATATATATATATAGTTGCTCAAGACATTTGATATTTTTTATATGTATAACATTTTAAAAGATTATGTTTATGGAATTAGCTCGAGGCATTTGATATTTTATATATACATTTTATATAAGAAAATTAGAAAGAAATATAAATATTACATATATATTGCTCAGAACATTTTGTTATATATATATATACATTTTATATTTATAAGAAATTAAAACAAAATTTATATATTAAATATAATTATAGATATACAGTAATTTGCTTGACATTTTATATTTTTAATATGTATAACATTATAAAAGATAATGTTTATGAAATTAGCACAAGACATTATATAAATTTTATAAGAAATTAGAAATATTACACACACACACACATATATATATAATTTGCTCAAGACATTTGATATGTTTAAAAAATTTACAATTTTATAAAATTTAAAAGATGATTGATGAAGATGATTTATTAAATTAGCATATTAGATATATTTTTATATGTACATTATATATAAAGAAAACAGAAAGAAATATGTATATAATTAGCTTGAGACAATTGGTTTAAATATATACAAAAAATTTTAATATTTAAAAGATGTTTATGAAATTAGCTCGAGACATTTGATATTGTTATTTTGGATGTTTTTATTTTATATATTTTTATATTTATGACATTTTAGAGAAAAATATATAATTAAATATTTTTGTTGTCATTTTATTTTTTAAAGGATGTTCATGAAATTAGCACAACACATCTGATATATATATATATATATATATATATATAAACACATTTTGTGAGAAAATAGAAAGAAATATAATTATATATGTTTTATAAAAGTATCAAATGCCTTGTGCTAATTTCTTATATTATGTATCATTAAAATAAAGAAAAAAATCTCTAGTGGGAATCAGTAATAAAAATGAATCTATTTAATAAAAATAAACCCAAAGTTGAAGGAAGGTAAATATTGCGTTACCTGATCTATGGTAGGGTCTCAGTACCTCCGCGTGAGGGGCGTGCTCTTGTCTCCCGCTGCTCTGTGATTGGCTGATGGCGCGTGGCCCCGCCCCCGCCCCGCCGGAGTCTGGGAGCATCAACACATCTGAGACACACACACACGCGCTCGGACACTCAGAGGAATATCGTGAGGAATATTCGCCTTTGATTGGAGCCGTCAGAGGATGAAATGATGGAGAGACTCTCGGTTCTTCTGCTGCTCTTCTCTCTCTCAGGTGAGTCTCAGAGCTTGTCTTTGTGTGTGTGTGTGTGTGTGTGTGTGTGCGACTCTCAGGTGAGTCTCAGAGCTTCTGTCTTTGTGTTTATTATCAGAACTAATAACACTGATCATGGGAATATCGCTGTCTTGTGTTATTAGAGTCATTCATTAAGGCTTTAATGAGTTCAGTCAGCAGTCATTAGTCTGATCTGCTCCAATCATTTACTTCACTCTCATTACATTTATATTTATGCTGGTATGTTATATTGATCATCTATAGTTAACTTGATATTGATATTAGTGCTGCAACTAAGAGTTATTTTAAATAATAAATCCTTGTTCTTCAGATCTCATGTTTGTTTCACTGAGATTATGTGTATTTATGATTCTGAGTCACTGCAGGAGCTTCTGATTGTGAGTTTGTTGAAGTTCATGTTCACGAGACACACAGACCTGAGCCAGACACTGACCCTGACCTTTGACCTGACCCTCATTATCATATGACTGGGTGTTTAGGGTCGGGGTCAGACTGGGACGGGGGGTGATTGAGATCTCATTATAAGAGCCCGTAATCCTGTGAGGCAGCTGCTGTACACACACACACACACACACACACGGGGTTCACAAGGTTAATCCAAAAGATCTACACTGCATGTGTCTGTGGTCAAACTCTATTCTGTGTTTGTGTGTCACAAGCATTCTGCTGTAACACACACTCACGCACACAGACACTCATGCACACACTCACTCACACACACTCACTCACTCTTACACACACACACACATTCACTCACTCACACACTCTCACACACACACTCACACACCCACACACTCTCACACAGTCGTACACACACACACTCACACACACACGTGAGCGGCGACTGCCTCATTTTCCTAATTAAGTCTATTCAGCACTGTGGGAACCAGATCTGTGTCATGAATATGATAATTTGTCACACACACACCAAACACACATTCTGTCACACACACACACACACACACACACACACACACATATATATATAAACATATATAATGTCTCTGTGAAATGTCCAGATTATAGTATATTGGACACAAACTCTCACAGCAGAATCTCACACTCACTCACACACACACACACACACACACACACACTCCGCTGCCGGTCTCATTAATGAGTGTTAATGGAGATGTGGCTGGTGATTGAGCCGCTGTGAGTCATTAGACGCTGATTCTCCCGCTGAGAGTCTGAGAGTGTGAAGAATCAGGACGGACGACTCTATCAGACGAGCAGAACATGTGACACACACACGAGAACTGATACACTACCGACTCGCATGATCCGGCAGAAATCACTCAGACATTTATGATTATTATCAATGTTCATATTTTTGTGGAAACTGATTCATTTTATTTGTCAGGATTCTTTGATGAATAGAAAGTTCAAAAGAACAGCATTTATTAGAAATAGAATCTTTTGTAACATTATAAACGTCTTTACTGTCACTTTTGATCAGTTTAGGATATAGAATCAATATAGTGCATTAAAATAGAACCAAGTTAATATATCACCAATAATAACTGAGCATCAAATCCTCATATGAGAATGATTTGTGAAGGATCATGTGACACTGAAGACTGGAGTAATGATGATAAATTCAGCTTTGATCACAGGAATAAATTACACTTTACTATATATTCACATAGAAAACAGCTGATTTACACTGGAGTAATATTTCACTGTTTTACTGGATTTATGATCATAAACTCAGCCCTGGTGAGCAGAAGAAGGTGCATCATGGGATGCTTTAAACACAAACATATATTTTATTAACATTACATTTTAAAAGAGAAATTAATATGTAGACTCTATATTTGCGTGCATGAGCGATTCTCAATCTTTTGTCAGTCGAACCTCTTTGAGCTCAAATATTTTCTTGAGATTTTAAGTTAATATTTCAATGATCTCTCATGTTCATGTTGTCTGATGACAGTTAATGCTCAAAATACATAATATCAATAAATGTTGAATCAGTTTGAGTGGATGAGGAGGTTTTTAAGCTTTGACTGGCTGTGTTTCCCATGGTATTGATTCATTAGCATATTCATATATCATGATATTTGCATGTTTCTTCAAAGTCTAACTCTGGTAATATACCATGGTGCGTCTTGATCCAGTAACAGTGTTCAGTGCCATGCAGGAGAAGATCCGTGATGCTGCACAGAACATTAGTCTGAGAGACTGAGGCGTTTGACTCCCGTCTGTGTCTTCCTGCGGGTCACACGGTCACACACACGTTCTGACCGGCAGATGCGATTAATGGGGTATTTTATTCAGTATTTTGAAGTTCACGGCCACTCCAGAAGACAATGAAGAGCGCAGGAGGAGGAGCGGCTGATTCTCATGACCTCTAGGCGCTGAGGTCACAGTCTGCCGCGGGGGCGGAGCCGCTCCTCATGAATGACAGATTCTCAGTGTTTACGGCTGAAGATGCTCTGCTATTGTGGGAGAGAAAACAGCTGCGGCTTCAGCGGTACTGGGGAATCTCAATTAACTAGAGCACACACACACAGGCCAGACCAGACCAGATCAGATCAGCTCAAACCAGACCAGACCAGACCAGATCAGATCAAATGAGATCAGCTCAAACCAGACCAGACCAGACCAGACTGACTAGATCAGACCAGACCAGATCAGATCAAACCAGACCACATCGGATCAGATCAAACCAGATCAGACCAGACCAGATCAGATCAGATCAGATAGTTATAGATGGTTATAGTTGCTGTTATAGTTATCACTGTAGTTATCGTTAGTTATGGTTATGGTTATAGTTATATCGTTCGTTATGGTTATGGTTATAGACCAAACCAGACCAGATCAAACCAAAAACCAAACCAGACCAAACCAGACTAGATTAGATCAGACCAAACCAGACCAGACCAGATTAAACCAGATCAGATCAGACCAAACCAGACCAATTATAGTTATCACTAGTTATCGTCAGTTATTCTTATGGTTATAGTTATCATTATAGTTATCGTTAGTTATTATTATGGTTAACGTTATAGTTACCATTATTGTTATAGTTATCACTATAGTTATCGTTAGTTATGGTTATGGTTACTGTTATAGTTATCACTATAGTTATCGTTAGTTATTGTTATGGTTATAGTTATCATTATAGTTATCGTTAGTTATTATTATGGTTAACGTTATAGTTACCATTATTGTTATAGTTATCACTATAGTTATCGTTAGTTATGGTTATGGTTATAGTTATGGTTATGGTTATAGTTCTCGCTATAGTTATCGTTAGTTATGGTTATAGTAATAGTTCTCGCTATAGTTATCGTTAGTTATGGTTATAGTTACTGTTATAGTTATCGCTATAGTTATCGTTAGTTATGGTTATAGTTATCGCTATAGTTATTGTTAGTTATGGTTATACTTCCTGTTATAGTTATCGCTATAGTTAACGTTAGTTATTATATGTTATGGTTATAGTTATCGCTATAGTTATCGTTAGTTATGGTTATGGTTATAGTTACTGTTATAGTTATTGTTAGTTATGGTTATAGTTGCTGTTATAGTTATCACTGTAGTTATCGTTAGTTATGGTTATGGTTATAGTTATGGTTATAGTTATCGCTATAGTTATCGTTAGTTATGGTTATGGTTATAGTTATATCGTTAGTTATGGTTATGGTTATAGACCAAACCAGATCAGACCAAACCAGACCACACCGGACCAGACCAGATTAAACCAGATCAGACCAAACCAGACCAGATCAGATCAAACCAGACCAGACTGACTAAATCAGATTAGACCAGATCAAACCAGACCAGACCAGATCAAACCAAAAACCAAACCAGACCACACCAAACCAGATCAGATCAGATCAGATCAGACCAGACCAAACCAGACCAGATTAGATCAGACCAAACCAGACCAGACCAGACCAGATTAAACCAGATTAGTTATTATTATGGTTAACGTTATAGTTACCATTATTGTTATAGTTATCACTATAGTTATTATAAGTTATGGTTATAGTTACTGTTATAGTTATCACTATAGTTATCGTTAGTTATTGTTATGGTTATAGTTATCATTATAGTTATCGTTAGTTATTATTATGGTTAACGTTATAGTTACCATTATTGTTATAGTTATCACTATAGTTATCGTTAGTTATGGTTATGGTTATGGTTATAGTTATGGTTATAGTTATTGCTATAGTTATCGTTAGTTATTGTTATGGTTATAGTTATCATTATAGTTATCGTTAGTTATTATTATGGTTAACGTTATAGTTACCATTATTGTTATAGTTATCACTATAGTTATCGTTAGTTATGGTTATGGTTATGGTTATAGTTATGGTTATAGTTATTGCTATAGTTATCGTTAGTTATGGTTATGGTTATAGTTATCGCTATAGTTATTGTTAGTTATGGTTATACTTCCTGTTATAGTTATTGCTATAATTAACGTTAGTTATTATATGTTATGGTTATAGTTACTGTTATAGTTAACGCTAGTTATTATATGTTATGTTACAGTTATCGCTATAGTTATCGTTAGTTATGGTTATGGTTATAGTTACTGTTATAGTTATCGTTAGTTATGGTTATAGTCACTGTTATAGTTATCACTGTAGTTATCGTTAGTTATGGTTATGGTTATAGTCACTGTTATAGTTATCACTGTAGTTATCGTTAGTTATGGTTATGGTTATAGTTACTGTTATAGTTATCACTATACAGTGGGGAGAACAAGTATTTGATACACTGCCGATTTTGCAGGTTTGCCCACTTACAAAGCATGTAGAAGTCTGTAATTTTTTATCATAGGTACTCTTCAACTGTGAGAGACAGAATCTAAAACAAAAATCCAGAAAATCACATTGTATGATTTTTAAATAATTAATTTGCATTTTATTGCATGACATAAGTATTTGATACATCAGAAAAGCAGAACTTAATATTTGGTACAGAAACCTTTGTTTGCAATTACAGAGATCATACGTTTCCTGTAGTTCTTGACCAGGTTTGCACACACTGCAGCAGGGATTTTGGCCCACTCCTCCATACAGACCTTCTCCAGATCCTTCAGGTTTCGGGGCTGTCGCTGGGCAATACGGACTTTCAGCTCCCTCCAAAGATTTTCTATTGGGTTCAGGTCTGGAGACTGGCTAGGCCACTCCAGGACCTTGAGATGCTTCTTACGGAGCCACTCCTTAGTTGCCCTGGCTGTGTGTTTCGGCTCGTTGTCATGCTGGAAGACCCAGCCACGATCTTCAATGCTCTTACTGAGGGAAGGAGGTTGTTGGCCAAGATCTCGCGTTACATAGCCCCATCCATCCTCCCTTCAATACGGTGCAGTCGTCCTGTCCCCTTTGCAGAAAAGCATCCCCAAAGAATGATGTTTCCACCTCCATGCTTCACGGTTGGGATGGTGTTCTTGGGGTTGTACTCATCCTTCTTCTTCCTCCAAACACGGCGAGTGGAGTTTAGACCAAAAAGCTCTATTTTTGTCTCATCAGACCACATGACCTTCTCCCATTCCTCCTCTGGATCATCCAGATGATCATTGGCAAACTTCAGACGGGCCTGGACATGCGCTGGCTTGAGCAGGGGGACCTTGCGTGCGCTGCAGGATTTTAATCCATGACGGCGTAGTGTGTTACTAATGGTTTTCTTTGAGACTGTGGTCTCTTCAGGTCATTGACCAGGTCCTGCCGTGTAGTTCTGGGCTGATCCCTCACCTTCCTCATGATCATTGATGCCCCACGAGGTGAGATCTTGCATGGTGCCCCAGACCGAGGGAGATTGACCGTCATCTTGAACTTCTTCCATTTTCTAATAATTGCGCCAACAGTTGTTGCCTTCTCACCAAGCTGCTTGCCTATTGTCCTGTAGCCCATCCCAGCCTTGTGCAGGTCTACAATTTTATCCCTGATGTCCTTACACAGCTCTCTGGTCTTGGCCATTGTGGAGAGGTTGGAGTCTGTTTGATTGAGTGTGTGGACAGGTGTCTTTTATACAGGTAACGAGTTCAAACAGGTGCAGTTAATACAGGTAATGAGTGGAGAACAGGAGGGCTTCTTTAAGAAAAACTAACAGGTCTGTGAGAGCCGGAATTCTTACTGGTTGGTAGGTGATCAAATACTTATGTCATGCAATAAAATGCAAATTCATTATTTAAAAATCATACAATGTGATTTTCTGTATTTTTGTTTTAGATTCTGTCACTCACAGTTGAAGAGTACCTATGATAAAAATTACAGACCTCTACATGCTTTGTAAGTGGGCAAACCTGCAAAATCGGCAGTGTATCAAATACTTGTTCTCCACACTATAGTTATCATTAGTTATGGTTATGGTTATAGTTACTGTTATAGTTATCACTATAGTTATAGTTATGATTATAGTTGTGATTACAGTTATTGTTGTTGGTGTGAAGGAAGTCGCTCTCTCGCTCCTGCGTGTGAGTTTGGTTTGTTTGTGTTTGCGGAGTGATTCCTGTCAGAGGATTTGAGGGCCGTCTGAAGTCCACCTGATCTGATCTGAGGTCATGTGATGAGGTCAGGTGCCAGACGGGAGGCAGAGGTGCAGGAGTCTGGGCTTCACGTGCCAGCGCGCTCAAGTTCAAGTGTGTCTGGAGTGTTTTGTTGTGTGTGTTTGGCAGCTGCGAGGGGGGCGGCCGTGTTTGAGTGATGGTGTGGCATGGGAAAGTCACCCTCACGCCACTGTGAAAGAGACGCGCAGCGCCACGGGGCGGAGGAGGGGCAGATGGCTCTTCAGACGGGGCAGAATGATGGGGCAGGGGCAGTTATGGAGGGTGTGTTTTTGGGGGGGTGGGGTGGAGCCGCATTGTGTGGCTGTTTTGGGGTTTTGTGTGTGTTTGTGTGAGTGCTTCTGAAAGAGCCATCAATCAGACGGCCCAAAGTCAAGTTTAAGTTCAGTGGAGATGAATCACTTTGATTTAAGATGCTCTAAATCCAACCAGAACCACCAGCCTGCCCTGAGAAATCAACCTACTGATGCAAGTGTGTGTGTGTGAGGTCGAAATACTGGCCTGTATTGTGCATGTAATAATGCATGTATTGCTTATAGCAGTTTGGAATTATACTTTAAAAAATAATGTTGCGGTGTTTTGCTAGTATGTAACATTAAAAAAATCATAAGTCATGAGTCTCACGGGTATATTTGTGGCAATAGCCAACAATACATTGTATTGGTCAAAATTATCCATTTTTCTTTTATGCCAAAAATCATTAGGATATTAAGCAAAGATATTTTGTAAATTTCCTTCCGTGAATATATCAAAAATGTATTATTAGTAGCTAACGTGGCTAACGACTTCATTTGGACAACTTTAAAGGAGATTTTCTCAATATTTAGACACCCTCAGATTCCAGATTTTCAAATAGTTGTTTTTCATAAATATTGTCATATCCTAACAAACCATACATCAATGATGCTTATTTATTCAGCTTTCAGATTATGTAAAAATCTCAATTTAAAAAAAATGACCCTTATGACTGGTTTTGTGGTCCAGGGTCACATTTGTCCTTGAAAACAAGATAAAAATACAAAGGTAATATATTGAATTTAAAAACAGTTAATCTTCATATCTGATATGATTATCTTATGAGCTTCTGTTTATCTGACGTTACATGAATATGAGTAACAGTCTTCCTCCATCAGGATTTCATCATCCCCCATGATGCATCATCATCATCATCACCATCTTCATCATCACGAATTGTTCGTAAGCATCAGTTCCTCTCAGATTAATCAGACGGATGACTCGGTTTTATTCCTCATCATCATCATCATGTTCTGCTCTTGTCCTGCAGGTTTGGGCGGAGCTTCAGAGTTGGCCTTCATCAAAGAGCCCAGTGATGTCATCGCCGTGAGGGACCGCCCCCTCATGCTGGACTGTCAGGTGGAGGGGGAGGGGCCTATCACGATCACCTGGCGACGGAATGGCGTTCCCGTAGCTCTCGGAGCGCGAGCGGCCGTGCTGGATAACGGGACACTCCTGATCCGGAACTTCCAGAAGCGGCGGGACGGTGACGAGAGCGACGCGGGCGAGTACGACTGCGCGGCGCAGAACCGATACGGGCTGCTCATTAGCCGCAAGGCACACGTACAGCTGGCCTGTGAGTGACAAACACACTCCTCAGACACAACCAGAAAGATAAAGTGCTCTGATATCTCAATAGTTTCTCCTAGAAAGCAGTGATTGTTACATGTAACTAATTTGCATAATGCCCAGCCTCTGGTCCTCATTGGCTGAACAGCGTCTCTTTGCCCCGCCCTCACACACTGTAGTTGTGTCTGAGACAGGAAGAGTTTGGTTGGTGTTGTTCATGTGGAGAAGACGCTGTTTTCTGCTGAGATTGATACAGTCAAACCCACGCCATCGTTACTGTTCGTATCACTGTGTGTCAAGAGCTGAGATTCAGATATGATAATGAGCGCTTGCTTTCTGACCAATCACAGCAGAGCAGCTCTCAGAGAGGCGGGGTTTAGAGAGATTGAATCTTCAAACAAACCGTTTCAGACACAGAGAGAAAAGAGCTGTCACATGACAGGATATTTGTGTTCTCTCTCTCTCAGCGCTGCCCAAGTTCCACACACACCCAGAATCCATGAGCGTGGACGAGGGCGGCGTCGCCCGATTTCACTGCGCGGTCAGCGGCGTCCCAGAGGCCAACATCACCTGGGAACGAAACAGAACGACTCTCAGCGCCGATGATAACAGGTTAAACACACAAACACACGGACACAAATAAAGCCTGGAACAAACACAAGAATGTATTGCGTATATTGAACAGAACTGCACACTTGCAATGTGTTGATGCTTGCTTTTGCGTACAATAACTATAATTATAACTATAACGAAAGCTAATACAATAACGATAATGATTACTATAACAAGATTATTACAATAACTATAACGATAATGATATTAGCGTCCATACCAGCTTACTATATCAATAATGATAACTAACGATAACTATAACGATAATTATATTAGCGTCCACATCAGCTGACTATAACGATAATGATAACTAACGATAACGATTACTATATTAGCGTCAACACCAGCAGACTATAACGATAATGATAACTAACGATAACTATAATGATTACTATATTAGCGTCCACTGACTATAACGACAATGATAACTAACGATAACTATAACGATTACTATATTAGCGTCAACACCAGCAGACTATAAGGATAATGATAACTAACGATAACTATAATGATTACTATATTACCGTCCACTGACTATAACGACAATGATAACTAACGATAACTATAACGATTACTATATTAGCGTTCACACCAGCGGACTATAACGATAATGATAACTAACGCTAACTATAATGATTACTATATTAGCGTCCACTGACTATAACGACAATGATAACTAACGATAACTATAACGATTACTATATTAGCGTCCACACCAGCGGACTATAACGATTACTCTATTAGCGTCCACACCAGCGGACTATAACGATAATGATAACTAACAATAACTATAATCATTACTATATTAGCGTCCACACCAGCGGACTATAACGATAATGATAAGTAACGATAACTATAACGATTACTATATTAGCGTCCATACCAGCGGACTATAACGATAATGATAACTAACGATAACTATAATGATTACTATATTAGCGTCCACACCAGCTGACTATAACGATAATAATAACTAATGATAACTATAACGATTACTATATTGGCATCCACACCAGCGGACTATAACGATAATGATAACTAACGATAACTATAATGATTACTATATTAGCGTCCACACCAGCGGACTATAACGATAATGATAACTAACGATAACTATAATGATTACTATATTAGCGTCCACACCAGCTGACTATAACGATAATAATAACTAATGATAACTATAACGATTACTATATTGGCATCCACACCAGCTGACTATAACGATAATGATAACTAACGATAACCATAACGATTACTATATTCGTTATATCCAAACCAGCGATAATAACTAACGATTACTATATTAGCGTTCACACCAGCGGACTATAATGATAATGATAACTAACGATAACTATAACGATAATTATATTCGCGTCCACACCATCGGACTGTACCGATAATGATAACTAATGTTAACTATAATGATTACTATAACGAAACTGTGAAGCTAACTATTACGATAATTATATTAGCATAACATTATTTATTACAAGCGTGCTGCAGTTTTGTCGTCTGCCTCTTTAAAGCAGGATGAATTCTAATTGGCTGTCAATGTTTTTATCGTTCATCAGCTGGAAAACGTTATGTATTTATTGTTTATTGTTCTGTGTGTTCAGGTATACTCTCCTGCCCAACGGCATCCTGCACATCACAGCTGTGCGCCGGACCGACAGCGGCGGTTACCGATGCGTCGCCAAAAACATCGCAAACACTCGCTACAGTCACGAGGCCCAGCTGTCAGTCACAGGTAGAGACGAGGCCC
>CM077176.1:593786-603786 GCA_039654105.1 Coreius guichenoti
TCATGCCACAGGTAAACGTCACGCTGATCAGTGATAGGACAGGGGTTACACTGCAAAACATGCTTTCACTACTGAGTATTTTTGTCTTGTTTCCAGTCCAAATATCTAAACATTCTTAAATCAGGATGCTTTTACTGGATCAGGGGAAAATCAAGTAAAATGACTTAAGATATTTGTTCTTGTTTTCTGGAAAATCAAATCAAAATGAAGTGAGTTTGTGCTTAAAACAAGAAAAATGATCTGGTTTCAGTGCCACTGGCCAAAAAATATGTCATTTTACTCATCTAGTGAAATCATCCTGATTTAAGATTTTTTAGATATTTGGACTGGAAACGAGACAAAAATACTGAATGAGGACACATGACACACATGCTGTTTTTATATAAGGCTAGTGATCAGCAGATCCAGACGAACTGTACTGACCTAAACTAACAAACCTAAGCTAAAAGAGTAGTTCAGCACTGCAGAGTAAAAGCATTTTAGAATAAAACACACAAACACACTCACGTGTCATTAAATCTCACACAGTCAAACCAAACTGTATTCAGACTCCTTCAACATTTCTCACATCATCAGTTTATTCGCTATAGTTCAGAAAATGCTAATAAAACATGACAAGAACTCAGATTTAGAACAAACTCATCTTGATAATGTCAGATAACTTTGATAGAAAGGTGTGTAATGATTACAATCAACCAATCAGCTGTTAGATTTAAGAACACAATCAGATAATACCAGTTTAGCTCAACCAATGACCAAGCAGTGCTTCATTTAGTTCAGTCTGTGGTGTCAAAGGTCACATGAGCAATTAAAGAGCAAACACTTCAGCGAAACATGCTCAGCTCAAAGTGTGGGAATCATTTTGGGCCCAAATGTGTATCAGTTTTACTGGTAGTCACTGTATGAAGAGTTTATGGGTATAATATGTCACAGTTGACTTTATTTTGCGATCCTCACATCAGAAATGAACTACACTATAAAAAATGATCGTGATTTTAACGGTAAAAGACTAAAAATGCTACGGTGAAAAACAGTTAACTGGTTACTGTACTATACGGTGAATAACTGTAATAGATCTAACCGTACATTTACAGTAAAATACAGTTTTTGGAAGTGAAAAAGAACAAGTCATTGTGTAATTTACTGTAAAAAGCCGTACATTCCCAGAATTCCCTGCGTGACACTTCACATTTGATGTATTTTCGTTGAAATAACTGTTTCTTCGGTTTGCATCTAATGTTGTTAAATGAATGTTTATTGCATTTTTAATATTTCATGTGTGTTACCGTGATGGTGTTTAGTGTTTGTGTGAATGATTATATATGAGTATTGTCCTCCTGAGCTTTGATTCATCATGTGACTCTCATCTCCACTGTGATTTAACATTATTTCAGTTAATAAAATCTGTTTTTTTTTACTGTAAATTTAACTTAAATCTGTAAAACCTAAAATGTTGCTACCGTATTTTCTACGGTAAAGTTCTGGCAACCACAGCTGCCAGGGATGTTTTTTACAGTGTGTAGTTTCCTGCACCCACTAGTAAAAAATGATCAAAAAATGATATATGGTGTCTGAATAATTTTAGTTTTGACTGTATGTAATGAACTCTGGTGTTCCTCAGGCTGGAGCAGAGCGTCAGGCGGCGGTTCCTCAGTGTCAGGTGATGATTGAACCACAACCTCTCCGCCCAGCGGACACCGGCACTGGCATGGGCACTGGCACCGGCACGGGCACCGGCACTGGCACAGGCACTGGCACCGGCACTGGCACCGGCACCAGCACTGGCACTGGCACCAACATTGGCACCGGCACCGGCACTGGCACTGGCACCAACATTGGCACCGGCACTGGATGAAGCACCTCTACCCCTCCCCTCCTCTCCCCCTTCAGCTGCACAGTGACCGTCTCTCTCACCAAAGCCTTACACAACTGAACTCAGTCACACACAACCTCAGTTTAGTGCCTCTGATGACGAACGACACACACTTTGGAACGGATCTGCTGCCGTCTGTCGACCTGCTACTTAAACCACATCAGAGCTCCGTTAAAATCTCATTTGAAATATTAGTAAGAGGAAACAAACCTCAAAAACTTAATGTCACTAGAATAACCAATTGAACTTGATCCTGTTTAACCAAAAATGCATGTTCTGTGTGACTGAACAGATTAATAGTTAGTGTGTGTATGGATCATGTGTGTCGTGTGATTGCTCATTAATAATTCACCGCATTAGCCTGTGTGCAGCTGAAGACTCCGCCCTCTCCCCTAAACCCCTCCCACTCGTCCAAAGAGCCGTGCCTCAGTCTGACCGTCCGCTGCTGCTGGGAAAACATGCTACCTCAACCTCACGCGTCTTCAAACGGGTCCTCCTCAGGGCCGAGCTGACGCCAGTGAGAGTTTGACCGCTGCCGTAACGTTTGATGTTTTCCGAGACTTGTGATGAAGCGGCAGGAGAAGCTTCTGTGAAAGTTGAGGACGTCCAAAGATCTTCTGCTTCTCTTTCCTCACAGTGATCCACAAACACTGTTCGCGTGGCTCTGATTATTGAAGCCCGTTTCTCACACACATGAAAAAACAATCATGCTTTGGGAAATCATAATTATGACACAAAAAGTCTAAATTATAAGTCGAAAATATTACATACTAATTCATAATTATGAGATTAAAAAGTTGATTGAGATAAAAAGCGAATTTTTCCTCACAATTTCAAGTTTTTACATTATGATTGACTTATTGTCAAAATTTTGACTTTATCTCGTAATTATAACTTAGTATGTCATAATTTGACTTTTTAATAAAATTAAATGGACATACTAAGTCATAATATTCTTTTTTTATCTCAGTTATGAATTAGTATGTCATAAGACTTTTTATGTCATTGTTTAGAATTTTTGTGAGAATTATGAATTGGTATATGACGTAATTTAAACCTTTTATCTCATAATTACAAAATGTAGTAGTCAAAATTATGAGATAAAAAGTTGAATTTGGCATACTAAGTCATAATTATGAGGGAAAGTCATAATTGTGAAATAAAAAAATTTTTTATCTCATAATTATGGCTGTCATAATTTCATCTTTTTATCTCATAATTTTGACTTTTTCTCTTAATTATGAATTGGTATATGACATAATTTCAACTTTTCATTCCAAAATTTAATAGTCAAAATTATTAATTTATGACATACTAATTCATAATTATGAGATAAAAAGTCATATAAGATTTTATCTCATAATTATGACTGTCATAATTCTGATTTTTTATCTCATAATTTCGACTTCTAGATCTCATAATTATGAATTAGTATGTCATAATTTCATTTTATCTCAATTTTTACTTTATCTCATAATTGTTGGCTTAGTATGTCATAATTTTGACTGTTTATCTCATAATTTTGACTTCTATATCTCATAATTATGAATTAGTATGTCATAATTACTTTTGTCTCACTTTTATCATAACTTTTACCTCAATATTTCGACTTTATCTCATAATTGTTGGCTTAGTATCTCATAATTTTGACTTTTTATCTCATAATTCTAATTTACCAAAGCATGACTTTTAGAAATGGGCTTCATAACTGACGGTGATTAAACCAGAAACCTCTAGAAGATCAGCTGACCATTAACCAAAGCCAAACGCTCCAAACAGACACTGATGTCACTCATTAGCTCAAGCTCATAACAAGATGATGATGATGATGATGATGATTACCTCAAAGACACAGATTCTATTCTAGAAATTATAACTAATAACGACTAGCAGATATCGAATATATTTTCATATGTTGAAACCAGAAAATAAGATCTGCTTCTTTCTTTGTAATGTTGAAGCTGAACTTGCCAAATAGCGGTTAGTGATCGTGTTGATGAGACCAAATACCTCGGTTCTTCCTCTAAAGCACATGAACAAACCCCAAACCTGTGTGTGTGTGTGTGTGTGTGTGTGTGTGTTAACTAACCGGTTTAACACACATGTGAACTGCTCTTCACTGTTTGAATAGTTGCCAAAATAACACGTTCTAGATTCACGTAAAGTCTTTAACCCTTCGGGATCTGATTCTTGTTGTACAGAAGTGAAACCAAAATGTAAAAACTAAAATAAAGCAACAAGATTAGAAACTGAAGCCAAATTTTAGACAAAAAAAGTGGAGAAACTTCTGTTCTCTTGTAGAACTTTCCTTCGATTCATTTTTCCCACAGATGAAAAGTTGTTTTTCTGCTTGATTTGGGAAATATTGCCAAAATAGATGTACGATTGTTCTTTAATGTTATTCTTATATTCATATTGTCGCTGTTCTTTTGATTACATTAAGTCCTTTTTTAATTTTATTTCTTCTCTCTTTCTGTAGAATTAAAAAGAAAATGTTAGAAATTTGAGAGCTTAAAGCGAGTAGATTGTTGATTGAAAAAAAAAAAAAATCCTAATTTTTATATGGATCACCAGCAGAAAAGACATTTACAGTCATTCCAGATGTGATTTTTATGGAAGCTCGTTCCGCCATGAAATAAAAGCTAATTGTGACTTTTTTTATCTCACAATTCTGGCTTTATTTCTCGCAATTGTGAATTATACACTCGGAAATGCAAGAAAATAATTTGCTTTTTTTATTATTCCCTGCCGGAAGTGAGCTTCCGTAGATTTGAGTGTTATTGTTGAAGGCCTCAGACTCTGAAGTGTCGCTGGTCCGATCTCTGTTTGCTGCTTTAGGATCGAATGAACTCTTATATTTTCTGGATGTTGAAATGTTTATATGTGACTGATTGCTCAACATGTCTATCGTTTAGGATAAATTGTCTAGTCGAGTAGATGCAGATTTTAAATGCTTGTACCAATGAGAGAAGTGATGCTTTAACCTTCTGGATTGTTCTTTTCTCTTCGGCTGTTTGTCAGAACCAAACGCTCCTGTAGCTTTAACCTGTTGACTCTGGTACCGACATTCAGCCGCTGAAACTCACGGATCGACTGCAGGAAACCCGTCAGATCACAGACTGTACGTGACTGTGCTGGCAGTCGTCGTGAGTTTCTCAGCTGACATCTGTTTTTCTTTCTTCAGTCGGTTGTAATGAACCTCTTTGCCAAATAAAACAGCGTTGCGTAGAACGTTATGTGTTACGTTTCATTATTTCTGTTCGGAATCGCATGCGATAATATTATTTGAGTATGAATAATGTTGTATTCTAATAGACAAATCAACCAGAAGTAATATAAACCACAATGATTTTAACTCATATGGATATCCTAAACTCTACCTTTGTGTATGAAACTTTGTGCAAAAAATCCCTCAAATCTCTCTCTTGCTTCCAGGCATTTTAAACCCACTGCGTGAAAGGGATGAATGAGGAAGACCACTATAAAGGGAATTAGTTGTGAAATCCTGAAAATGCATAAATGTTTTGAGTTTAGAAATAATTCAGAATTGATAAAACTATTCTTAACAGAATTTGTCCTTTTTCTTACCTGAGACAAAATTGAAGGGAAATTATTACCAAGCTCATTGAGAAGACCACCTCTTAATTTCAAGGGACCCAAGATAATTATTTCAGTTTTGTCTTTATAAAGTTTGAGAATGTCCTTTTTATCATCAGCATAAAAATAAAGAGAAACAAGATGCTTCCTAATAATACTCCCAAGCAGAAGCATATAAGTTAAAGAAGAAGCGGGCCCATTATAGAACCCTGAGGTGCCCCACTCATAATAGGAGCTGAGAGTGAGGAAAACTTACATTTGTAAACAGTACAGCAGTAATGACTTTATGAACTTCTTTACGTGCAAGATTGATAATATTAGGAAAAAAATTATAACTATGCAACCATCTACTACAGTATCACATCAGACAGTGCATTGTAGTGTCACTGAGGAAAAATTACATTCATTCACTGCTATAGGAGAAGAAGAATTGGCTAAACTCGTTAAATCATCAAAATCAACAACATGTATGCTCGACCCTATACCGACTAAACTACTAAAAGAGATGCTTCCAGAGGTCATAGATCCTCTCCTTAATATCATTAATTCATCCTTGACATTAGGATATGTACCGAAAACTTTTAAGTTGGCTATTATTAAACCACTTATTAAAAAACCGCAACTTGATCCTACAGAATTAGTCAATTACAGGCCAATCTCAAATCTACCCTTTCTGTCAAAAATACTAGAAAAGGCAGTGTCCTCATAACTATGCTCCTTTTTAGAAAGAAATGGTATCTGTGAGGATTTCCAGTCAGGATTTAGACCGTATCATAGTACTGAGACTGCTCTCATTAGAGTTACAAATGATTTACTCTTATCATCCGATCGTGGTTGTATCTCTCTGTTAGTGTTACTCAATCTTAGCGCTGCATTCGATACTATCGACCCCAACATTCTTTTGAATAGACTCGAAAATTATGTTGGCATTAGTGGAATTTCATTGGCATGGTTTAAATCATACTTATCTGACCGTTATCAGTTTGTAGCAGTAAATGAAGAGATGTCACACCGATCACAAGTTCAGTATGGAGTACCGCAGGGCTCAGTGCTAGGACCGTTGCTTTTCACCCTGTACATGCTACCACTGGGAGATATTATTAGGAAGCATGGCGTTAGTTTTCATTGTTATGCTGACGATACTCAGCTCTATATTTCTTCACGCCCTGACGAAACTTACCAATTCACAAGATTAACAGAATGCATAGCTGATATAAAAAATTGGATGACTAGTAATTTCCTGCAACTTAATTCAGAAAAAACTGAATTTTTAATCATTGGACAAAAAAACTCCACAAGTAGTAACCTAGAATACTGTCTAACACTCGATGGCTGCTCTGTCAAGTCCTCGTCGTCAGTTAGGAACCTGGGTGTGCTCTTTGATACCAATCTCTCATTTGAAAGCCACGTTTCTAGCATCTGTAAAACTGCATTCTACCATCTTAAAAATATATCTAAATTACGGCACATGCTTTCAATGCAAAATGCTGAACAGTTAGTTCATGCGTTCATGACCTCAAGGCTAGATTATTGTAATGCTCTACTGGGTGGTTGCCCTGCTTGCTTAATAAATAAACTCCAGCTTGTCCAAAACGCAGCAGCTCGAGTTCTTACTAGAACCAGGAAGTATGACCATATTAGCCCGGTTCTGGCAACACTGCACTGGCTCCCTATTAAACATCGTATAAATTTTAAAATCTTGCTGATTACTGACAAAGCACTAAATGGTTTAGCTCCCCAGTACTTGAGCGAGCTCTTAAAGCATTATACTCCATCACGTCTATTGCGGTCTCAAAATTCTGGCCAGTTGATAATACCTAGAATATCAAAATCAACTGCAGGCGGTCGATCCTTTTCCTATTTAGCACCTAAACTCTGGAACAGTCTTCCTAGCATTGTTCGGGAAGCAGACACACTCTGTCAGTTTAAATCTAGACTAAAAACACATCTCTTTACTATGGCATACACATAAAACATTATCAATTTATATTATTCAAATCAGTTAAATGATTGTTTTAGGCTGCATTAACTAGGTCAGCCGGAACCGGGAACACTTCCCATAACACCTGATGTACTCGTTACATCATAAGAAGAATGGCATCTACGCTAATGTTAGTCTCTCTGTTTATCCCGAGGTTTACTGCAGTCGGCCGGATCCGGGCCACACCCAGATCAGATGGCGGACCTGCGCCTAGACATGACCAACGCATGACCAAAGCAAGTGTCAGCAGAGACCGTGTCAATTAGACTCCCCCCTGTAAATGCCGCATCGATACGACATCCTCAGTAAACCCGTCTCCGGAGTGATGACTCCAATCTCCGATCAATGTTGCCAGAATCATAATCATACACTGTTTGTTCGATGGCCAGAGGAGAACTGGCACCCCGACTGAGCCTGGTTTCTCCCAAGGTTTTTTTCTCCATTATGTCACCTGATGGAGTTTTGGTTCCTTGCCACCGTCGCCTCTGCCACCTTTGTCTTTTGGCTTGCTCAGTTGGTCAATTAACACTATATGATAATTGAAATGAGCTGGATGACATCACAGTTTTCTCCTGTGCGGCTGTACAGCCGAATCAAATTCTGTTGTATTATTTTCCTGTTTAACACTGTGAAGCTGCTTTGAAACAATCGGCATTGTAAAAAGCGCTATATAAATAAAGGTGACTTGACTTGACTTGACTTAATGACATCCCATTCTTAATCCGTAGGGTTTAATATGGAGTTGGCCCACCCTTTGCAGCTATAACAGCTTCAACTCTTCTGGGAAGGCTTTCCACAAGGTTTAGGAGTGTGTTTATGGGAATTTTTGACCATTCTTCTAGAAGCGCATTTGTGAGGTCAGGCACTGATGTTGGACGAGAAGGCCTGGCTCGCAGTCTCCGCTCTAATTCATCCCAAAGGTGTTCTATCGGGCTGAGGTCAGGACTCTGTGCAGGCCAGTCAAGTTCCTCCACACCAAACTCGCTCATCCATGTCTTTATGGACCGACGCTTTGTGCACTGGTGCGCAGTCATGTTGGAACAGGAAGGGGCCGTCCCCAAACTCTTCCCACAAAGTTGGGAGCATGAAATTGTCCAAAATGTCTTGGTATGCTGAAGCATTAAGAGTTCCTTTCACTGGAACTAAGGGGCCAAGCCCAACCCCTGAAAAACAACCCCACACCATAATCCCCCCTCCAACAAACTTTACACTTGGCACAATGCAGTCAGGCAAGTACCATTCTCCTGGCAACCGCCAAACCCAGACTCGTCCATGGGATTGCCAGACAGAGAAGCGTGATTGGTCACTCTAGAGTCCAGTGGCGGCGTGCTTTACCCCACTGCATCCCACGCTTTGCATTGCTCTTGGTGATGTAAGGCTTGGATGAGCTGCTCGGCCATGGAAACCCATTCCATGAAGCTCTCTACACACTGTTCTTGAGCTCATCTGAAGGCCACAGAAGTTTGGAGGTCTGTAGCTGTTGACTCTGCAGAAAGTTGGTGACTTCTGCGCTCTGTGATTTTACGTGGCCTATCACTTCGTGGCTGAGTTGCTGTTGTTCCCAATTGCTTCCACTTTGTTATAATCCCACTAACAGTTGAGCGTGGAATATTTAGTAGTGAGGAAATGTCAGGAATGGACTTATTGCACAGGTGGCAACCTATCACGGTACCACGCTTGAGTTCACTGAGCTCCTGAGAGCGACCCATTCTTTCACAAATGTTTGTAGAAGCGTCTGCATGCCTAGTGCTTGATTTATACACCTGTGGCCATGAAGTGATTGAACACCTGAATTCAGTGATTTGGAGGGGCATCCCAATACTTTTGGAAATATAGTGTATGTACATTTGCAGGTCATCAGCTTAATGTGACCAAGGGGTTAACAAATAAATATTGAAAAAGAAGAGGTCCAAGCACAGAGCCTTGAGGGACACCTTGAGAGTGAGTTATAGAAATAAATGAAGTATTGTCTATCAGTGATGTAGGATGCAAACCACTACCCATGATGCCTATAGCTTACAGACGAGAGAAAAGTATGTGATGAGATAGTGTCAGAAGCTGGTGTTAAATCCAGCATAATGAGACAGAGAAGGTCATGGGTAATTTGAGGATTTGAGCTTAAATGTCATGAACATAATGTCGCAATGCAATGTATCGTAATATTTCTTAAAACAAGAAACTGTTTTCTTTGTTAAATATAACCTGTGATTTTATTATTTTGATCTGTGTATGGGGATGAGTCCAGTGTCCTGCCAGTGTTGCCATGGAAACGGGTCATCCCTTATCACATGACCTTGTCTCTGACCGCAGTGCACACTGACAGACCTCATGCATAATTCAGCACTTTAAATGGATCTGCTTTACACTCATGGCACACTTAAAATAGCTTTGCAAGCAACATTTCAACAGGAAACATTTCATCACATTACAGAGATGTTTCACTGATTTTCTGGAAGCTTTTAAAAGTATGAAATGCACCAGGAGTGATCAGTCACATGGCATTAACACATCAGGGGATTGGCTCAGAAAATGTTGGAGGGTCCATTAGC
>CM077176.1:608786-673786 GCA_039654105.1 Coreius guichenoti
AGATGATATTATGACAGAAAAAGTCATAATTATGACAAAGAGTAAAACATTTTTTTTCCTAGATAAGCAAAATGTTCCACTGAGGTAAAAGCTGTTTCTTCAGTAGAGGGTTTGATATGAATCTCATATGAGGGTCAGATTATCAGAAGGATGATTGATTGATTGATTGATTGATTGATTGACTGACTGACTGACTGACTGACTGACTGACTGACTGACTGACTGACTGACTGACTGTCTGATTGATTGAGTGATGGATCGATCGGCTCTCTGTACCTTGGCTCTTGTGCAGCTGTCGGTTGATCTCGATGAGGATGCAGGTGTAACAGCAGCTCATGACCAGCAGAGGAATCACGTACAGCGTCACGAAATGAAACATGTTGTACGCCGTCTCCTGCCAGCGCTCCTGGAAACTGCCGTGTGTGACGCACTGAGTGAAGTCCTCGCTCTCCGCTTTGACCGTCCGGAAGATGAACAGCTGCAAGAGGAAGGAAACAGTGACAGTCTAGCTGATCACAACCAGAGATTTTTCATGCAACAGTCAGTATCGAGCTCTATTGTGCTTCCATAACTTGCCTTCTTTCAGACTAGTGGAAAGAAGCCAAGTGTTTATTTTATTGCACTTTCAGTCTCAATCCATCACTTTAAAGGCAGTGAGTTTGAGTCAGAGATCCCTTATCATTGGATCATTAGATAAGCGTCACTGTTATTGCTCATAGCTTGTGATTTGAATGAACTAATATAGTATTAAAGTTGTATTGAAACGGAAGTAGCGGCAGATCTTTTCTTCTTTATTGTAACATACATCTGAGTGTAGCGGATTATTGAAAAAGTAAGAAATGTAGGGCGGGGACTTGGTTCTATGCATCAGTTGTTGATTGGATGTTGAGATGTGGGCGTGGCTCTCAAAGTGGAGGCGGATCTGAATACGAATGCATTTGTAAGAAAGGGGCGTGTGTTAGTGTGTGTGTGTGTATGTGAGTGTGTGTGAGTGTGTGTGTATGAGTGTGTGTGTGTATGTGTTAAGTGTGTGAGTGTGTGTGTGTGTGAGTGAGTGTGTATGTGTGTGAGTGAGTGTGTGTATGTGTGTGAGTGAGTGTGTGTATGTGTGTGTGTGACCTGTGGCGATGCGATCAGTGCGCTGAGGATCCAGGCCATCAGTAACATCCTCCTGTTCCTGCAGTGGGCGTTGAGCGAGTCCAGCGGCCGCAGGATGGCGTGATGGCGGTCCAGGCTGATGACCACCAGGATGAAGGCGGAGGTTTGCATGGCGAAGAGCTTCAGGAAGCACAGCAGCTTGCAGAGTCCGTCGCCGGCATACCACTGCACCGTCACGTTCCACACCATGTCCAGCGGCATCACCACAAACGTCATCATCAGGTCGGCCGACACCAGGCTGAGGATGAGAGGACGCAGGTGCGACGCCAGACGCCGGCCACGGCCGCGCCACACGCTGATGAGGAGCGCCAGGTTACTGACGGCGGCGAAGACGAAGAGGACCATAGTGGCCGCCACACGCGCCTGAGCCGCTGGGGTGAAGGTGGGCGGCGTCCAGTCCAGCAGAGACGCATTAGACACGTGCAGCAGGGACGAGTTATCGGACATCCCGTCGCTCTGATCGGCACCTGACAGAAACAACATCTGAGTGAGGTCAGACTGCACTGAATACACTGATGCATTGATTATAATATAATATACACAATATGGTGTGCATCCACTACCCTGCAGTCAATCATTTTATCCCTAAAAACTCATCTTTGATATTATTTTCCTGTGAAAATAATTTCTTCATGCCTTAAAGGGGTCCTATTATGCCCTTTTTACAAGATGTAAAATAAGTCTCTGATGTCCCCAGAGTGTGAATGTGAAGTTTTAGCTTAAGATACCCCACAGATCATTTTTTTATAGCATGTTAAAATTGTTACTTTTTGAGGGTGAGCAAAAACATGCCATTTTTGTGTGTCCCTTTAAATGCAAATGAGCTGCTGCTCCCCGCCCCCTTTCAGGAAGAGGGCGGAGCTTCAAGAGCTCATGTTAGCAGCTCTGATTACCTCACGCAGACACACACTGAAAATGTCCGAAACTGTTCAGCCTTTTATGATCAAACCGGAGTCGGACAATGATGGAGAGACTCAAGAAGAAGAGACAACATGTAGAATGAGACAGGACGTTTCTGAAGGGTTAGAGGATGAATTTATGAGTTAATGATGGATTAGCATGTTCTGTCATGATAATCTATAAACCGCTGGTGTGGGAACTGTTGTAAGATGAGCCAGAGAATATCTGCTGCATGAAGAGAGAACAGGGATAGTTTAGTTTAATTACGGTTATAACTTATGTTGTCATCTTGCTTTATGACATGCTATTGCATTTGTGTTCGTACTGTATCGCAATAAATGTGAAAGACGGATGACAGCTTGAGCGACTCCCAAATGTGCTCGACTACAACTCTTCCTCTTCTCAACATGTTCCCGGGGGCGGGGTTTATGTAAATGTTAATGAGAAGCTCGTTGTAGTCCCTACCAGCCGTTTGTTGTAGTCCTTAAAAAGCGATTTCTGTAAAAGAAAATATCTCCCTTTGCTTTGAACTTTGAGCGTCGTAACTTTGCAGATGTTGTTTATGCTCAAACAGCAACATTACACACTAACTAAAGTTAAAAAAGTCAAATCATAATCAACCACCCCTTTAAAATAGCTTGAACGTAACTCTACACCATGAATATGCAAATGAGTCTCTGCCTCCACTCAATCACACCAGCTCTGATTACCTGATCGCTCAACTGAAATATTAATATTTATTAGTAGTAATTCATAATTATTAATTGTACTGAAACATGTCAGATTTCATGATGCATTGCATTATTAGTTAAGCAGCGCTGTTATCGCTCATAGTTTGTGATTTGAATGAACCATTATAGTATTTCTGTATTGTGACGTACATCTCGATCTCAGAGTGTAAGGAATTATCGGAAAGTAAAAATTGGTTGTTGAGATGTGGGCGTGGCTCTCAAAAGTGGAGGCGGGTCTGAATACGAGCTTGCAGTGGATTGTAAAAAAGGGGTGGAGCTTAAGCGGACAAAGTGATTGGCGAAGACCAGCTTATGACATCCTGATTAAAAAATCACCAGGTCAGAAAAAAACTGAAAAATAAATCAATTGGATGAATCATTCACAGTAAGATCAATAACGTGCATTTAAAAACTGATATGGTGCATTTACATATCACGATGACCTTGAATTTCACCGGTGAATTTGTGAGGTGCTCTGGCCCTTAAACACACAGTCAGATCAGAGCTGATAACCGAGAAAAGCTGTCCTGTGTCTTTGTGTCGCTCTGACTTCACAGCGTTAAACACAAAGCCAGAGGCCGTCAGCAGATATTCAGCTAAAGCCATAATCTGAGCCTGAGGAACTGAACAGCAGGTCCCGCCGACCCCAGAAAGCTCCTTGAGCTCCAGGAATTCAGTACACACAAACACTGAGAGAGAACAAGGTGTGCTGAGAGAATCAATCGTGTGTGTAATGCAAACTCATCGAACAAGAACGCAGAACGGACTCAGTGGGGTTTGATGCTTTAATACGGGGATCAAATGAGTCTGAGTTTGATTAAGGGAATGCACGTGTGCTTCCAATGCAACGCAAGTCTCTTGGGATGAAAGCGTCTGCCAAATGCATGAATGTAGCTTTTACAACAAAGAAACGTCGTGATGTAAAGTCAATAAGACGTCTTTAGATTCGGCTCTGATCATCAGGTGTTGTTCAGTGACGCAAAACAGACACACTCACTTTCATTCTCATTTTAAGGCTTTAAAATATAATTTATAATATGCAAATAACATGCAAAATAGGATGTTAAAATGCTCATTCTCATTTTTTACGCTTTAAAATATAATTTGTAACATGCAAATAACATGCAAAATAGGTTGTTGTTATTAGACGTTGAAATGTTGATTCTTGTTTTTTTACGCTTTAAATATAGTTTGTAATATGCAAATAACATGCAAAATAGGATGTTAAAATGTTCATTCTCATTTTTTACGCTTTAAAATATATTTTGTAATATGCAAATAACATGCAAAATATGATGTTATTGTTATTAGATGTTAAAACGTTAATTCTCATTTTTAACGCTTTAAAATATAATTTGTAATATGCAAATAACATGCAAAATAGGTTGTTGTTATTAGACGTTGAAATGTTGATTCTTGTTTTTTATGATTTAAAATAATTTTTTACGCTTTGAAATATAGTTTGTAATATGCAAATAACATGCAAAATATGTTGTTATTGTTATTAGATGTTGAAATGTTGATTCTTGTTTTTTTACACTTTAAAATATAGTTTGTAATATGCAAATAACATGCAAAATAGGTTGTTGTTATTAGACGTTGAAATGTTGATTCTTGTTTTTTTACGCTTTAAAATATAGTTTGTAATATGCAAATAACATGCAAAATAGGTTGTTGTTATTAGACGTTGAAATGTTGATTCTTGTTTTTTTACGCTTTAAAATATAGTTTGTAATATGCAAATAACATGCAAAATAGGAGCATTTTGTAATTTAAACTGACTGTAAATCTAGATCTTCATGTCAGATCTTTAATTTATTGAACAGTACAGAATATTTAGATATTTAATATATAGGACAAGTGCTCCTTCTGCATAAACTATTATATTAATACAATATTCATGTTCATTAAAAGTAAGACTTCTAATGAGAGAATCATCTGGATTCTTGCCTGTTTGAAAGGCACTTTTAGACTGTTGTTCTATAGGTGGACTTTCACTGAGGTGATGATAAACAGACCCAGATTCATGTGAGAGATTGAGTTTCATAATAATAAACCAGCTGAGCGGATGATGGCTTACAGTCAACTTTACTCTAGTATTACTAGGCTATATGAACACAGGTACATTAGGAAACACATGATATGATATCTCAGATTGTGTCTGACACTCACCTCAGTGTTTTATCTGTATAAAGCCGTCGGGATCCTTCTCCGTATACAGTCCAGCAGACTCACTCTTCTCCATTGCACTGATCCTCCTGTCAGTTAGTGAGGATCCAGATATCACATCCCATGAAATATGCACATGATGATGATGATTGGGATCTGCTCAGTCCGGATGCGATCATCATGTCTCTAAGTCATATCACCTGAGTTTAGATAAAGCACAAGACATGATGGAGAGGAGAAGAAGAATCCTGGCTTACTGAAGAGAGCTGCGGTGAGAACAAACTGAATGTGGTATGAGAGAGAGAGAGAGAGAGAGAGAGAGCGAGAGAGACAGAGAGAGACAAAGAGAGAGAGAGAGAGAGAGACAGAGAGAGAGAGAGTTTGTAAACGTTTTTTCTTGGTTATGTGAACGCTAAGGGAACATTCCATTTTATCATTATCATTTTACAAATATTATGGGAATGTTACTTTTGTATGTTTTTTTCTGAAACAAGTAGTAACATTTAAAAAATGACAAGCATCCAAATAAAATGTTTCAGAAAAAACATTGTCAACATTTTGACAGATAACTTTGAACAAACATCCTGTTCATGTTAATGGAAAACTTTGTTTATTTTGCCTAAGAATGTTAGGAATTTATGCATTATTTTTGAGCTAGCATGTTTTGTTTGCAAGAAGGTCTGAGAGAATGTAGCCGAACGTGTGGTTCATGAGCTGGACTCATTAAAGGTGTTGAACATCACACATATATTCATCACCGACAGGTGAGAAATCACATCTGTACGGCCCGCGCCTTCCTAGCCAATTAGAAATGACCTTTCGACGGCTGTGCACACTTTGGTAACACAGGGCTCCAGACTCCAGACTGATTTACTCCAGACTAACATTAGAGAGCAGCGGCGCCTGATTTAGTGGTGCTGGAGGAAAATTTATCATAAAGTTAATTTAGTCATAAAATTACTATTGTTTTGCGTTGTTTTGTTAAGTGCAGTTACTAATAATATTACATGTTTATTGGAAATTTAACAGTGAAGCACTGAGCTTCAGTTGATATCCAGATAAAATTAACTTTTATTAACAGCAGTAATGTGCAAAAACCTTATTTTTATAGGGAAATTGTAAATATTCTGCTCTTATTAAATGCACCATTGTTCTTCTCTAGTCTCACACTGAACTGACCGACAGCTCCAGTGATTATTAAAGGAGCTCTTTATTGGCTTTCTGGGTAATTCAGTCACAATCTGAAGAAAAGTTTTTGTTTTTCATGAGACTTTGTGACTTCCTACTATTTTTTTCCATTTATTAAGGAGTGGAAATGGCTAATAAGTCAATAAGTGCTCCTCTGCTGCCATCTACTGGTTATAGTGGCCATTTCATGTCTTTTGAAAATAAAAGTGCTTGTTTGCCACAAAGTGGCCTACACCTTTAAACTTTTAGTTTTACAAATCACATTAAAAATAACATTAAAATTGGATAAAATTTAGAGCTTTTAAGTGCTGGAAAAAGTGTGAAGCTCCTGAAAAGGGCTTGAGTTTCACTCTCAAACGGTTGAACCCTGAGATGAATAATGTAAAGACTATTTCTGCCACAATCCCATGTGGCATCACTACAGTAAATCATGTGGTGTGACTACAGTAAATCATGTGGTGTCACTACAGTAAATCATGTGGTGTCACTACAGTAAATCATGAGGTGTCACTACAGTAAATCATGAGGTGTGACTACAGTAAATCATGTGGTGTTACTACAGTAAATCATGTAGTGTGACTACAGTAAATCATGAGGTGTCACTACAGTAAATCATGTAGTGTGACTACAGTAAATCATGAGGTGTCACTACAGTAAATCATGTGGTGTTACTACAGTAAATCATGTAGTGTGACTACAGTAAATCATGTGGCGTCACTACAGTAAATCATGTGGCGTCACTACAGTAAATCATGTGGCGTCACTACAGTAAATCATGTGGCGTCACTACAGTAAATCATGAGGCGTCACTACAGTAAATCATGAGGCGTCACTACAGTAAATCATGTGGTGTCACTACAGTAAATCATGTGGTGTCACTACAGTAAATCATGTGGTGTGACTACAGTAAATCATGTGGTGTCACTACAGTAAATCATGAGGCGTCACTACAGTAAATCATGTGGTGTTACTACAGTAAATCATGTGGTGTGACTACAGTAAATCATGTGGTGTGACTACAGTAAATCGTGTGGTGTGACTACAGTAAATCATGTGGTGTCACTACAGTAAATCATGCGGCGTCACTACAGTAAATCATGAGGCGTCACTACAGTAAATCATGAGGCGTCACTACAGTAAATCATGTGGTGTTACTACAGTAAATCATGTGGTGTGACTACAGTAAATCATGTGGTGTGACTACAGTAAATCGTGTGGTGTGACTACAGTAAATCATGTGGTGTTACTACAGTAAATCATGAGGCGTCACTACAGTAAATCATGTGGTGTTACTACAGTAAATCATGTGGTGTGACTACAGTAAATCATGTGGTGTGACTACAGTAAATCGTGTGGTGTGACTACAGTAAATCATGTGGTGTCACTACAGTAAATCATGTGGTGTCACTACAGTAAATCATGTGGTGTGACTACAGTAAATCATGTGGTGTCACTACAGTAAATCATGTGGTGTCACTACAGTAAATCATGTGGTGTGACTACAGTAAATCATGAGGTGTCACTACAGTAAATCATGTGGTGTCACTACAGTAAATCATGTGGTGTGACTACAGTAAATCATGAGGTGTCACTACAGTAAATCATGTGGTGTCACTACAGTAAATCATGAGGTGTCACTACAGTAAATCATGTGGTGTGACTACAGTAAATCATGTGGTGTCACTACAGTAAATCATGTGGTGTCACTACAGTAAATCATGAGGCGTCACTACAGTAAATCATGAGGCGTCACTACAGTAAATCATGTGGTGTTACTACAGTAAATCGTGTGGTGTCACTACAGTAAATCGTGTGGTGTGACTACAGTAAATCGTGTGGCGTGACTACAGTAAATCATGTGGCGTCACTACAGTAAATCATGCGGCGTCACTACAGTAAATCATGAGGCGTCACTACAGTAAATCATGTGGTGTTACTACAGTAAATCATGTGGTGTGACTACAGTAAATCGTGTGGTGTGACTACAGTAAATCGTGTGGTGTGACTACAGTAAATCATGTGGTGTCACTACAGTAAATCATGCGGCGTCACTACAGTAAATCATGAGGCGTCACTACAGTAAATCATGAGGCGTCACTACAGTAAATCATGTGGTGTGACTACAGTAAATCATGTGGTGTGACTACAGTAAATCGTGTGGTGTGACTACAGTAAATCATGTGGTGTTACTACAGTAAATCATGTGGTCTGACTACAGTAAATCATGTGGTGTCACTACAGTAAATCATGCGGCGTCACTACAGTAAATCATGAGGCGTCACTACAGTAAATCATGTGGTGTTACTACAGTAAATCATGTGGTGTCACTACAGTAAATCATGTGGTGTGACTACAGTAAATCATGTGGTGTGACTACAGTAAATCGTGGCGTCGCTACAGTAAATCATGTGGTGTCGCTACAGTAAATCATGAGGCGTCGCTACAGTAAATCATGAGGTGTCACTACAGTAAATCATGTGGCGTGACTACAGTAAATCATGAGGTGTCACTACAGTAAATCATGAGGTGTCACTACAGTAAATCATGTGGTGTCACTACAGTAAATCATGCGGCGTGACTACAGTAAATCATGCGGCGTCACTACAGTAAATCATGAGGCGTCACTACAGTAAATCATGTGGTGTTACTACAGTAAATCATGTGGTGTTACTACAGTAAATCATGTGGTGTGACTACAGTAAATCATGTGGCGTCGCTACAGTAAATCATGTGGTGTCGCTACAGTAAATCATGAGGCGTCGCTACAGTAAATAATGTGGCGTGGCTACAGTAAATCATGTGGCGTCGCTACAGTAAATCATGAGGTGTTACTACAGTAAATCATGTGGCGTGACTACAGTAAATCATGAGGCGTCGCTACAGTAAATCATGAGGTGTTACTACAGTAAATCATGTGGCGTGACTACAGTAAATCATGAGGCGTCGCTACAGTAAATCATGAGGTGTTACTACAGTGGTGTGACTACAGTAAATCATGAGGCGTCGCTACAGTAAATCATGAGGTGTTACTACAGTAAATCATGAGGTGTTACTACAGTAAATCATGCGGCGTCACTACAGTAAATCATGAGGCGTCACTACAGTAAATCATGTGGCGTCACTACAGTAAATCATGTGATGTTACTACAGTAAATCATGCGGCGTTACTACAGTAAATCATGCGGCGTCACTACAGTAAATCATGCGGCGTCACTACAGTAAATCATGAGGCGTCACTACAGTAAATCATGTGGCGTCACTACAGTAAATCATGTGATGTTACTACAGTAAATCATGTGGTGTTACTACAGTAAATCATGTGGTGTTACTACAGTAAATCATGCGGCGTCACTACAGTAAATCATGTGATGTTACTACAGTAAATCATGTGGTGTTACTACAGTAAATCATGCGGCGTCACTACAGTAAATCATGAGGCGTCACTACAGTAAATCATGCGGTGTTACTACAGTAAATCATGCGGCGCCACTACAGTAAATCATGTGGCGTTACTACAGTAAATCATGAGGCGTCACTACAGTAAATCATGAGGCGTCACTACAGTAAATCATGTGGCGTGACTACAGTAAATCATGTGGTGTTACTACAGTAAATCATGTGGTGTTACTACAGTAAATCATGCGGCGTCACTACAGTAAATCATGTGATGTTACTACAGTAAATCATGTGGCGTGACTACAGTAAATCGTGAGGCGTCACTACAGTAAATCATGTGGCGTGACTACAGTAAATCATGTGGTGTTACTACAGTAAATCATGTGGTGTTACTACAGTAAATCATGCGGCGTCACTACAGTAAATCATGTGGTGTTACTACAGTAAATCATGTGGTGTCACTACAGTAAATCATGTGGCGTGACTACAGTAAATCATGTGGTGTCACTACAGTAAATCATGTGGCGTCACTACAGTAAATCATGTGGTGTCACTACAGTAAATCATGTGGCGTGACTACAGTAAATCGTGGCGTTACTACAGTAAATCATGAGGTGTCACTACAGTAAATCATGCGGCGTCACTACAGTAAATCATGTGGCGTGACTACAGTAAATCATGCGGCGTCACTACAGTAAATCATGTGGCGTGACTACAGTAAATCATGCGGCGTCACTACAGTAAATCATGTGGCGTGACTACAGTAAATCATGCGGCGTCACTACAGTAAATCATGTGGCGTGACTACAGTAAATCATGTGGCGTCGCTACAGTAAATCATGTGGCGTGACTACAGTAAATCATGCGGCGTCACTACAGTAAATCATGCGGCGTCACTACAGTAAATCATGTGGAGTGACTACAGTAAATCGTGGCGTTACTACAGTAAATCATGAGGTGTCACTACAGTAAATCATGCGGCGTCACTACAGTAAAACATGAGGTGTCACTACAGTAAATCATGCGGCGTCACTACAGTAAATCGTGGCGTTACTACAGTAAATCATGCGGCGTCACTACAGTAAATCATGCGGCGTCACTACAGTAAATCATGAGGTGTCACTACAGTAAATCATGTGGCGTGACTACAGTAAATCATGAGGTGTCACTACAGTAAATCATGTGGCGTGACTACAGTAAATCGTGGCGTTACTACAGTAAATCATGCGGCGTCACTACAGTAAATCATGAGGTGTCACTACAGTAAATCATGCGGCGTCACTACAGTAAATCATGTGGCGTGACTACAGTAAATCGTGGCGTTACTACAGTAAATCATGAGGTGTCACTACAGTAAATCATGTGGTGTCACTACAGTAAATCATGTGGCGTGACTACAGTAAATCGTGGCGTTACTACAGTAAATCATGAGGTGTCACTACAGTAAATCATGTGGTGTCACTACAGTAAATCATGTGGCGCCACTACAGTAAATCATGTGGTGTTACTACAGTAAATCATGTGGTGTTACTACAGTAAATCATGGTGAATGTTGGTGATTTGTCACTGAAACTCCTGATCTTCGCTCATGGCTCAATGTTTCTCCTGGTCTCCACGTCAGCTCTGTTTGATCTGATATCTGTGGTTTATAACAGAGAATTCTGCGCCGAACGCTTCCACTAGACCTCACAGTAGAGATGTTATTAATTCTGTGGTGAACTCAAACTCTTTCTCACTGGATCACCAGCGCTGTGTAGTAACGGTGTGGCGTGATCGAGATCGACCTGTCTATTATTGCTCCGGCTGAGAAACGGTCCTCCCAGCGCAGCTCAAATGAGTAGTGGTGGTGCACCAGTGCGATCTCTAATTAAATGTAGTCGCACCAGCAGGAAAAAAGGTCTGTCTGGAGCCCTGCATTATGCCTTCATTCAGGCCTTTGAGAGACACACAGCTGTTTTCTGAAGCCTTTTATGCAGTCATGCAATGACTATTTTATCATTTTAAGTGTAAAAACCTAGACAGCTCAACTGCAGTTAAATATATAAAGTCGTTTTGGACATAGAAAGAGAAAAGATTGTGTAAAACAACTATTGAGTTTAGATATAAAATTTATTTTGATATTATCAGTGCAGTAGGTGCTTTAATCTTGGGTGAGGACGGTAGATTCACTCAGGATGTCTGTTGAGACTAAAATGAGACGATCAAAAATAGAAATACTGCATGAAATAATACATGACTTATGATCACACAGTTGGCATGCTGATGAAGTCTCTCTGTGCCAAAATATGTTCATGTGTTTTATCCAAAGCTCCTTTCGTTCAGTGTTCAGTCTCGTTTTCATGCCGAACCCGGAATCCTCGGGTTTGCAGTCGGATGTTCCACGAGAAACTATAAAACCTCTTTCCCATGGAGATTTCATCCTGTGCACATGTTTCTGTGTCACATGACTGTGCAGAATCTGGACTTCAGTCTCCTCGTCAGGGGCGTGGCCTGATCACTGTCGTGCTGCGTAAGGGGCGGGGTCACAGTGCTCCTGACCAATGGGTGTGCGCTGAAACATTTACATCATGAAATTATCATCTCTCACTACAAAAATGATCAGCACAAGGTTTATGCACTCAATTCTGTAAAATAGGGCACAATGTACTGAGTTATGATGAATTATATATGTGTATGAAGGAATTTGCCGTATTGATTTTTAACCGTATTTTGCAGTGTGGACAGTCCGATCAATCTAATGTGAAACTCATAATGATGAGGGTGTTTAATACATACACTATATTGCCAAAAGTATTGTGACGCCCCTCCAAATCACTGAATTCAGGTGTTCAATCACTTCATGGCCACAGGTGTATAAATCAAGCACTAGGCATGCAGACGCTTCTACAAACATTTGTGAAAGAATGGGTCGCTCTCAGGAGCTCAGTGAACTCAAGCGTGGTACCGTGATAGGTTGCCACCTGTGCAATAAGTCCATTCCTGACATTTCCTCACTACTAAATATTCCACACTCAACTGTTAGTGGGATTATAACAAAGTGGGAGCAATTGGGAACAACAGCAACTCAGCCACGAAGTGATAGACCACGTAAAATCACAGAGCGGGGTCAGCGCATGCTGAGGGTCACAATGCGCAGAAGTCGCCAACTTTCTGCAGAGTCAATAGCTACAGACCTCCAAACTTCTGTGGCCTTCAGATGAGCTCAAGAACAGTGTGTAGAGAGCTTCATGGAATGGGTTTCCATGGCCGAGCAGCTCATCCAAGCCTTACATCACCAAGAGCAATGCAAAGCGTGGGATGCAGTGGGGTAAAGCACGCCACCACTGGACTCTAGAGCAGTGAGACGTGTTCTCTGGAGTGACCAATCACGCTTCTCTGTCTGGCAATCCCATGGACGAGTCTGGGTTTGGCGGTTGCCAGGAGAACGGGACTTGCCTGACTGCATTGTGCCAAGTGTAAAGTTTGGTGGAGGGGGGATTATGGTGTGGGGTTGTTTTTCAGGGGTTGGTCTTGGCCCCTTAGTTCCAGTGAAAGGAACTCTTAATGCTTCAGCATACCAAGACATTTTGGACAATTTCATGCTCCCAACTTTGTGGGAACAGTTTGGGGACGGCCCCTTCCTGTTCCAACATGACTGCGCACCAGAGTCCTGCACGGGTTCGGGTACCCGACGGATGACCCGCAAATTTTGCTGAAACGGGTGAAAAACATCCAATGTGTCGGATACGGGTCGGGTTGGACAAGGGGGAAACACGGGTCTAAACACGGGTTTAAAACAGTCACGTGCAAACGTAAAAATATATGCATATTTTTAGGAACACATCTACAAAAATATGCCTTGCCTGTATTTCAAGTTGATAAAATAATTTCAAATCCATATCAGTTTATTTGTGCCCGCGTGCGCCCTCCCAGGAGTCTCTCACTTTTAAAAAATCACAATCGCGCCCGCGCGATCTGCCTGCAGTGTGTGGTGTGCAGGGCGTGTTTGAACCCGAAATTGTCAGATGTAGGCTATGCTAGAGTAGACCAAACTGCGTGGCAGATGTAGTGATGTAGCCGCGTCTGTTTGATTGTTATCGAATGTTATTACTCAGTTTTGTGGTAGCCATGCCATGTTCTTCATGATGTAGCCTTTTGACAGCTTCAGCTGAAGTTGTCCTTGTGTTAATGGTCGTGTAATAACTTCTGCATGACCTGGCAATAAACATTTTTGTAAGTGTGTCTATAATGTAATATGCTAAACTGATTTTATTTCGGGTGCGGGTTGGGTGTTGGTTCTATTTTAAGCGGGTCGGATCGGGTGTGGATTTTAATTAGTGCTGCTGTCGGAAAACGGGTCGGATGCGGTTTTAAGCACTGTGGGTACGGGCGGGTGCGGATTTACAAAATCGGACCCGTGCAGGACTCTGCTGCGCACCAGTGCACAAAGCCTTCCCAGAAGAGTTGAAGCTGTTATAGCTGCAAAGGGTGGGCCAACTCCATATTAAACCCTACGGATTAAGAATGGGATGGCATTAAAGTTCATGTGCATGTAAAGGCAGGCGTCACAAAACTTTTGGCAATATAGTGTATATAGTCTGAAATGTTGTGTGACTTGCTTTGAACAGTGTTAAAATGTTATGTTACTGTGTGTTAAAACGATAACATTAAATGAATCATGAGGAGTTTTGCCTGTTTCGTGTCTGATTTGGGCTGTTTTTAAAAGGTCATGTGAACCGTATGAGACTCGTACCCGTTCATCTGCACTGGCCTCGGCTTCACAGACTCAGCACACACATCTCCTGTAAAGGTAGAGTCAGGTTTCAGTTCAGTGTTATTTCATCTGTTTCGTGGTTTCTTCAGCATTAGTGACTGATGTGTGTGAATGGTGTTTCTCAGACTCACCGGGTCCGGAGGAATCTGAAGGGAAGTTCTGCTGATGCACTTCTGCTTTATCATGCGTGTTATTCAGATTCCTGATGATCACAGTCAACAGCTTTAAGACTCAGATTTAAACAATATGTGTTCTAAAATCAGCTCAAAATATCAAACGTGTTTGAAATCCTCAGACTGGACAAGATCATGTGCTCTTAAAAATAAAGGCTCCAAGAGAGGGTTTTCTCAGCGATGCCATAGAAGAACATTTTCCTCTTAGTGTGAACATTTAAAAAAAACTGAAGGATTTTTTATGTTAATTTTTTTTAAATAAGAGTGTGTGTGTGTGTGTGTGAGTGAGTGAATGTGCTTGTGTGTGTGAGCGAGTGTGTGTACGTGTGTGTGTGTGTGAGTACGTGTGTAAGTGTGAGTGTGTGTGTGTGTGTTTGTGTGAGAGTGTGTGTGTGAGAGAGAGTGTGTGTGAGTGTGTGTGTGTGTGTGAGTGAGTGAGTAAATGTGCTTGTGTGTGTGAGCGAGTGTGTGTACGTGTGAGTGTGTGTGTGAGTACGTGTGTATGTGTGAGTGTGTGTGTTTGTGTGAGAGTGTGTGTGTGTGTGTGTGTGTGAGAGAGAGTGTGTGTGTGTGTGTGAGTGTGTGTATGTGAGTGTGTGTGTGAGTGAGTATGTGTGTACATGTGAGTGTGTGTGTGTGTGAGAGAGAGTGTGTGTGTGTTGACCTGTTGGCCTCTGGAAGTGTATTGTGATGATCTGCTCGTTCTTGTTCTTGATGCGGACGAGTCTCTGATGACATTATGGATTCGTTGTGGCGTTTCCTGTCTGCTGAGAACGAAAGAAGACACGGTTCATCTGTAAGTCTTGATGTTTTCCTGTCGGGAGCATTGTGTGTTTCTCTTCAGTTCTTACCGGGTGTGTTTTCTGCGTGTGCGGCTCCGTTCGGCATCTCTCTCCTCCACTGCTGGACGTCAGACCGCACAGCCGTCGACCTACACACACACACACATCAGGAGGATGTTCTATATCTCTAATAACACGCTACAGCTTCACTCCGGCAAAAGGACACTGGACCCACTTTATATTAGGTGGCCTTAACTACTATGTACTAACATTTAAATTAATCATTTGATACAATGCACTTATTGTGTACATGCATGTTTTTACATTGTACTTACATTTAAAAAAATACCAGCATGTAATTACATCTGTAATTAATTTCTGTAATTACATTTATAATTACACTGTTGACACTTCCCTTACACCTAACCCTACCCTTAAACTTACCCACACCACCACACCTGTCCCTAACTTTACCCGTATCCCACCTCAATATCAGCAAAAGTGTTTTACAATACAATATGAACACAATAAGTACATTGTACTTATTTTTTGATGCAAGTACATAGTAGTTAAGGCCACCTAATATAAAGTGGGACCAGGACACTCAGGTGAGTGTTGCGTGGCGTTACCGTGGCAGCCGCCGGTTATGATGTCGCTCCGGGGCGGTTCGATGTGCCGCCGCTCCTCTCTGAGGGAGATTGAAGAACATCGTCAGTGATCACATCTGGGCTCAAATTGGGTTTTTTTCTGATAAATACTACGATTGTGAATTAAATGAAAAAAAACCTCCAGGTTTGATGTGCTTGTTCGTAAAGATGCACAATTTGGCCAAAATAGAAATAGTGTTCACCACAAGGAAGAACTTCATGCAGGTTTGGAACTACTTGAGGGTGACAGAATTAAAATTTTTGGGCGAGCGATCCCTTTAAAGCTTCTCTTTTGTTGATCAGAGCTTCTGTGTGTGGAGATGTTTGGCTCACGTTCACAAATGCAGGTCAAAGCGACTCAGATCCAGATGGATGGATCGCTGGGTGGATAAATGGATGGATGGATGGATGGATCGCTGGGTGGATAGATGGATGGGTGGATGGATGGATGGATGTGTGGGTGGCTGGGTGGGGGGGTGGATAGATGGATGGATCGCTGGGTGGTTGGATGGATGGGTGGATGGATGGATGGGTGGGTGCGTGGATGGATGGATGGATGGATGGATTGGTGGGTGGGTGGATGGATGGATGGATGGATGGATGGATGGATTGGTGGATGGGTGGATAGATGGATGGATGGATGGGTGGGTGGGTGGATAGATGGATGGATGGATCGCTGGGTGGATAGATGGATGGATGGATCGCTGGGTGGATAGATGGATGGGTGGATGGATGGATGGATGGATGTGTGGGTGGATAGATGGATGGGTGGGTGCGTGGATGGATGGATGGATGGATTGGTGGGTGGATGGGTGGGTGGATGGATGGATGGGTGGGTGGATGGATGGATGGATGGATGGATGGGTGGGTGCGTGGATGGATGGATGGATGGATGGATTGGTGGGTGGATGGGTGGGTGGATCGCTGGGTGGATAGATGGATGGGTGGATGGATGGATGGATGTGTGGGTGGCTGGGTGGATAGATGGATGGATCGCTGGGTGGATGGATGGATGGATGGATGGGTGGGTGCGTGGATGGATGGATGGGTGGGTGGGTGGGTGGGTGGATGGATGGGTGCGTGGATGGATGGATGAATGGGTGGGTATGTGGATGGGTGGGTGTGTGGATGGATGGATGGATGGATGGGTGGGTGCGTGGATGGATGGATGAATGGGTGGGTATGTGGATGGGTGGGTGTGTGGATGGATGGATGGGTGCGTGGATGGATGGATGGATGGATGGGTGGGTGGATGGATGGATTGGTGGATGGATGGGTGGGTGTGTGGATGGATGGATGGATGGATGGATGGGTGGGTGGGTGGATGGGTGGGTGGATGGATGGGTGGATGGATGGGTGCGTGGATGGATGGATGAATGGGTGGGTGTGTGGATGGGTGGGTGGGTGGATGGATGGATGGGTGGGTGCGTGGATGGGTGGGTGGATGGGTGGGTGGATGGATGGATGGATGGGTGGGTGGGTGGGTGGATACACAGACTGACCTGCTGTATGAGCAGCTTCTGCTGTAGAGCTTCACTCAGTTTACTGACCAGACGCTCCTGCACTGAACTGGACACGTCCTGCAGATCAAACACAGCATCATCAACACCCAACGCTCATTACATTCAGACACGGCACATCTTCAGCAGGAGGACCGGACTCTCCGGGATATAAGTTTTACTCAAAATTGCATCGTTGAGACAAAAACACAGATAAGTCACATTGGTGTAGAAGTCACATTTTATTATTTTATGTAAAATAAATAAATGTAAATAAAGTGAAAATTTACAAACATGATAAAGATGTATTTTAGTTCGCCTCACTTCACAACAAATCCTTTAAATTTAATGCTATTCAGAACAGAACAGGAATGAAAAAATATAAGTATGAAACAAACATAAAGTATAGTGGCATTCAACATTTGTTATAAACACCAAGTAAATTTACAGTGTTTTAAAAAAAAATTCTTCTGCTCACCAGGGCTGTGTTTATCTGATCATAAATACAGTAAAACAGTGAAATATTACTCCAGTGTAAATCAGCTGTTCTCTATGTGAATATATAGTAAAGTGTAATTTATTCCTGTGATCAAAGCTGAATTTATCATCATTACTCCAGTCTTCAGTGTCACATGATCCTTCACAAATCATTCTCATATGAGGATTTGATGATCAACAAACATTTATGATTATCAGTGTTGAAAGCAGTTGTGCTGCTTCATATCAGTGGAAACCGTGATACACTACCACTCAAAAGTTAGTATAAGTTTATAAAAAATGATTTTTTTTATTAATCAAGGATGCATTAAATTGATCAAAAGTGACAGTAAAGACATTTATAATGGTACAAAAGATTCTATTTCAAATAAATGCTGTTCTTTTTTTCTGTTCATCACAGAAATGATCAGTTTCCACAAAAATATGAAGCAGCAAAAACTTTTCAACACTGATAATAATCATAAATGTTTGTTGAGCATCAGATCATCATATGAGAATGATTTGTGAAGGATCATGTGACACTGAAGACTGGAGTAATGATGATAAATTCAGCTTTGATCACAGGAATAAATTACACTTTACTATATATTCACATAGAGAACAGCTGATTTACACTGGAGTAATATTTCATATTTTACTGTATTTATGATCAGATAAACAGCGTTGGTGAGCAGAAACTGAGACAAAACTGAACTAAATGTGCTATACAAATAAACTTGCGCTCACGTACAAATCAAAATGTGTGTGTTTGCGCATGTTTTGCTTGCTTGATGTTAATTGGATTATATAAGATGAATTTCAGATGATAAAAATGCCACTTATATTCCAGTAAACACAGTCAGATCTCACCTGGCATCTGCACAGCAGCTGTAGGGCGTCTTTATAGTAGACAGTGGCTTTCTCTGGGTCTCTCATCTGTAGCTTGATCCCGCCGAGACCCTCGCAGGCCTGCCACTGACCGGACGCGTCGTCTGCGCGGGGAGAGAGAGACAGGCGGTGTAGCAGAGAGAGAGACGTGTGTGTGTGTGTGTGTGTGGTGGTTCAGTACCGGTGTCTCTGAAGGCCTGCTGTGCGTGTATGTAGCTCTCCCACGCCTCCTCCAGCTCGTCCAGCTCCACCAGAGCGAAGCCCAGATTGCTGAAACACCGACCCTGAGCACCACGGCTGCCCAGAGAGCCTGCGGGACACGACAGTGTGTTCAGATGATCACTAGACATTCACACACCTCCATCCACCCAGCTGACAAAAATATGTTTTCCTAACATTCCCATTAATCATCATAAGATAAATGTGTAGTTGACAAATAGCATGGACATGAACCTTTTAAGATCATGTGTGTATTTTAGGTCCTATAATAGTCTTGTTCTGTGTGGAACAATCACTCAATCTGAGCTCATAAAAGCTGCATGTGTAATAATTACAGAAGTGTTGTCAATGCAGTGTGTAACGTGTGTATGTGATGCAGGTTTGACGGGTTTGTGTGTCTCACCGTGGAGCGCCGCTGCCTCTCGGTGGAACCGCACAGCCTGCTGGTACTGACCCAAAGTGTTGTGGACGGCGCCCAGATTCTGCAGAACCACCGCCAGTCTGTGCGGTTTAGATGCGACCAGAGGAAGCGCCTGCTCGTAGCACTCGGACGCCTCGGAGAACAGCCTCATCTGAGAGAAACTCAAACCCACGTCATTCAGGAGCTTCCCTGAAACACAGGTGAGGGGCAGTGAACGACTGGACAACCTGGAAATGAAGGACGTTTCACCAGAATCATTCGTCTTGAGTGAGCCATGTCACATTAATTTAGATATAAACAGTGAGACACATTCAGATTCTGCTGTAAAGCAGCTCTACAGAAGACAATATTCAGATCAGCTCAGCTCAAGTTCATATCACATCACTGAGTATTGAGTGTTGTTGTCAATTTCTGAGTTGTTGGAAATACTGGTTATCCTATGATGTTTTTTGTGATATTTTGTGACTTTTTCTCATTTGGAGTCATGAACATGCATTCAAAGTTTCGACACACTGATGTGTTGTGAAATTTTTTTTAAAAAGTGAACTTAAAAAAGTTTATTGTTATGAAAAATGCACAAAAACACTTTTTTCAATTCGTCTCCTATTCATTTCCAATGCGTTCATTTTTGACCAGGAGTACAAGTGTGACTATTTTTTTCAGGACCATTTAACCTTTTCGAATCATGTCCATGATTTTTTTTGTGTTCACATAACAAGTGCCAAAACCTTCGTACCATTACGATGAAGTAAAAAATTCGAAAAAAAACTACAAACCCGATTCCAAAAAAGGGACACTGTACAAATTGTGAATAAAAAAGGAATGCAATAATTTACAAATCTCATAAACTTATATTTTATTCACAATAGAATATAGATAACATATCAAATGTTGAAAGTGAGACATTTTGAAATGTCATGCCAAATATTGGCTCATTTTGGATTTCATGAGAGCTACACATTCCAAAAAAGTTGGGACAGGTAGCAATAAGAGGCCGGAAAAGTTAAATGTACATATAAGGAACAGCTGGAGGACCAATTTGCAACTTATTAGGTCAATTGGCAACATGATTGGGTATAAAAAGAGCCTCTCAGAGTGGCAGTGTCTCTCAGAAGTCAAGATGGGCAGAGGATCACCAATTCCCCCAATGCTGCGGCGAAAAATAGTGGAGCAATATCAGAAAGGAGTTTCTCAGAGAAAAACTGCAAAGAGTTTGAAGTTATCATCATCTACAGTGCATAATATCATCCAAAGATTCAGAGAATCTGGAACAATCTCTGTGTGTAAGGGTCAAGGCCGGAAAACCATACTGGATGCCCGTGATCTTCGGGCCCTTAGACGGCACTGCATCACATACAGGAATGCTACTGTAATGGAAATCACAACATGGACTCAGGAATACTTCCAGAAAACATTGTCGGTGAACACAATCCACCGTGCCATTCGCCGTTGCCGGCTAAAACTCTATAGGTCAAAAAAGAAGCCATATCTAAACATGATCCAGAAGCGCAGGCGTTTTCTCTGGGCCAAGGCTCATTTAAAATGGACTGTGGCAAAGTGGAAAACTGTTCTGTGGTCAGACGAATCAAAATTTGAAGCTCTTTTTGGAAAACTGGGACGCCATGTCATCCGGACTAAAGAGGACAAGGACAACCCAAGTTGTCATCAGCGCTCAGTTCAGAAGCCTGCATCTCTGATGGTATGGGGTTGCATGAGTGTGTGTGGCATGGGCAGCTTACACATCTGGAAAGGCACCATCAATGCTGAAAGGTATATCCAAGTTCTAGAACAACATATGCTCCCATCCAGACGTCGTCTCTTTCAGGGAAGACCTTGCATTTTCCAACATGACAATGCCAGACCACATACTGCATCAATTACAACATCATGGCTGTGTAGAAGAAGGATCCGGGTACTGAAATGGCCAGCCTGCAGTCCAGATCTTTCACCCATAGAAAACATTTGGCGCATCATAAAGAGGAAGATGCGACAAAGAAGACCTAAGACAGTTGAGCAACTAGAAGCCTGTATTAGACAAGAATGGGACAACATTCCTATTCCTAAACTTGAGCAACTTGTCTCCTCAGTCCCCAGACGTTTGCAGACTGTTATAAAAAGAAGAGGGGATGCCACACAGTGGTAAACATGGCCTTGTCCCAACTTTTTTGAGATGTGTTGATGCCATGAAATTTAAAATCAACTTATTTTTCCCTTAAAATGATACATTTTCTCAGTTTAAACATTTGATATGTCATCTATGTTGTATTCTGAATAAAATATTGACATTTGAAACTTCCACATCATTGCATTCTGTTTTTATTCACAATTTGTACAGTGTCCCAACTTTTTTGGAATCGGGTTTGTAATTTTTCAGTCAAAAATGACCGAAGAGCACCAGAGGGTTAATAAACATCACTAATCGATCGTACTGAACCACACACACTCTTCATTGGCCTTACCCAGCGTCTCCTGGTCTGTGATGTTGATGCTCATCTCCAGGCTGTCTGTCAGCACGCTGATGATGTCATCGGTGGCGTTGTGACCGCTCAGCAGCATGTGTTTCCCAGCATCCTTCAGTGCCAGTGCAGCCGCAAGCGTATTCCCCGCTGCTCTATAACTCTCAGCAGCTCGCCGGAAACTCGCTGCGGCCTCGTCCCACTCCTGCAACACACACACACACACATAACTGCATTATTTCATGCATAATGTAAAGTAGAGGATTAAATAAATGCAGAAACACAAGACCAATCACAATTCGGCATGCAGTGGCCATTCCACATGCAAATACATCGTTGTTCTCAGTTACATTACGAATGCAGTACAAATTTTTGTTAAAAACTATAAAACTATTTGGTGAATTGCATTGAGTTTAGGGTCACAGACCTTCCTGTGCATGTGGCAGCGGGCGAGTCTGACACACGTGTCTCCCTCGGCGCCGGTGTCTCCCTGCGAGCGGTACAGCTGCGCGGCCTGCAGATAGTGGCGCGCCGCCTGCGTCTGCTCTCCCAGCGCCTCGTGAGCCGTGGCCAGGTTAAACTGCAGGTCTGCGACGCGCTCGCCTCTCTCGCCCGGCTGCGAGCGCGTCAGGACGCCCAGCCCCTTCCGAGGATCACCCGCCTCCACGTACGCCGCGCCCAGGTTCAGCGCACAGGTCCTCTGCAGTCTCTTCTCTCTGAGCTGGAGGAGAGGTCAGCTCATCAAAGCAACTGATTATGTTTCTCTGGCTGGTGTCATCATGCAAATGCAGATGTTTTCAGTGGCTAATGTCAATGTAGAGATACCCATTCACAGGTGCATGATTCATTTATTCCTCAAGATCATAGGGGGTTACTAAAATAATGAGTGATAAAGTTGACTTAATACAATAAAACTTTGTATAGTGCATATTCTGAAAAAATAATGTGGTTTTTGGGACTAATAAACACTTGGAGTCAACATGAAATTGTTTTCTCAACCCAGCCATGAAGAATTAAATGGAGGGTGAAAAGCTATGCAAAACAGTACTTTGCGAACTTTTGCGAACTAGTCCTAGGCTTTTCACCCAGTCGAAACTGAGTCTGATTATCAGTAATGATCAAAAAAAGTTGAAATTTTGATCTGCGATGGGACGCCAAAAAAAATCGTTTGTTAAATATTGGAGATTGTTTCAAAAACCAACTTTTTGCGAACTAGTCCTAGGTTTTTGGCTCAACCACGATAACTGTTAAAAAGCTTTAAAACTACTATATTTCCTTAGTAAATTGCCTGTATTGGCTGTAAATGGTCTTTTCCATCTATGATCTAGGTGGTTACAGGCTTTCTAAATAATACCTTTTTACGTATGTGCTTAAAGGCCTTAAAGTGCTTGAACCCTGAAAATTGCTGCTTGCAGCTATATTTTTAATTTATTGTTAGACTGGTTTGTAGTGCAAACAGTTTTAAAGTTTGCTGCATACTGTTATTCTTCTAGTTCTTTACTTACAGCGGCTAATGAATCAGAAGTCTCACACATTCACAGAAAACAGTGTTGTGAAGTAAGGTGGATATGACAGGTGGCTTCGTAAAAGAATATGTACATCAGTTGTCAAGTCACTTTGGATTTCACGCTGACTACTTTCTCTTCAATTTGCATGATTTCAGGTACCTTTGTGGCGGCTCTTAACGCGCTCTTGAAGCACCGCAGCGCTGCGTTATGGTCTCCGGTCTGCAGCGCCGCATGTCCAGCCGCAGTCAGTCTCTCAATCTCCACCTGAGCGTCTGTTTCCTCCACATCAGACCTGCCTGTCCTGCTCCTCTTCTGCTTCTGCTTCTCACGAGCGTCTCTGACGGGAGACCCATCAGAGGCCATGAACTCACAGGAGATCACAGCTGAGGGAACGCATGATGCTCAGCCTGACACGGAGGACGAGGGACGTTAGCGAAGTGGACATTTTTGCATCATTCATTTCTATAAAATGTCTGTACTTTTTGGCTTTTTGGCAGGAAGAGCTTGAATTACTTCGAAATGCAAGACACGAAAATAATCTCAGTGTCAGTTCGAGGTGTCTTTTTTAAAAATAGAAATAAATGGCCACTGGTTACTGAAGTTGCTGTGTTAAAATCATTTAGATGCAAACAATAAACAATTGAGCAAATACAACGATCAGGCATAACATTATGACCGATGAAGTGAATAACACTGATTATCTCTTCATCACGGCACCTGTTAGTGGGTGGGATATATTAGGCAGCAAGTGAACATTTTGTCCTCAAAGTTGATGTGTTAGAAGCAGGAAAAATTATCTGCAGTGGTCAGTATCTTTCAGAAGTGGTCCAAGGAAGGAACAGTGGTGAACCGGCGACAGGGTCCGATTAAGGCTGGCCCGTGTGGTCCGATCAAACAGACGAGCTACTGTAGCTCAAATTGCTCAAGAAGTTAATGCTGGTTCTGATAGAAAGGTGTCAGAATACACAGTGCATCGCAGTTTGTTGCGTATGGGGCTGCATAGCCACAGACCAGTCAGGGTGCCCATGCTGACCCCTGTCCACCGCCGAAAGCGCAACAGTGGACCACGGAGCAATGGAAGAAGGTGGCCTGGTCTGATGAATCATGTTTTCTTTTATAACACGTGGATGGCCGGGTGCGTGTGCATGGCTTACCTGGGGAACACATGGCACCAGGATGCACTATGGGAAGAAGGCAAGCCGGCGGAGGCAGTGTGATGCTTTGGGCAATGTTCTGCTGGGAAACCTTGGGTCCTGCCATCCATGTGGATGTTACTTTGACACGTACCACCTACCTAAGCATTGTTGCAGACCATGTACACCCTTTCATGGAAACGGTATTCCCTGGTGGCTGTGGCTCTTTCAGCAGGATAATGCGCCTGCCACAAAGCAAAAATGGTTCAGGAATGGTTTGAGGAGCACAACAACGAGTTTGAGGTGTTGACTTGGCCTCCAAATCCCCCAGATCTCAATCCAATCGAGCATTTGTGGGATGTGCTGAACAAATAAGTCCGATCCATGGAGGCCCCGCCTCGCAACTTACAGGACTTAAAGGATCTGCTGCTAACATCTTGGTGCCAGATACCACAGCACACCTTCAGGGGTCTAGTGGAGTCCATGCCTCGACAGGTCAGGGCTGTTTTGGCAGCAAAAGGGGGACCAGCACAATATTAGTGTTATGCCTGATCGGTGTAATTAGATGTAAGACATCTCTGGGCATTGATGTGTTCAGCAACAACGTCAAAAGGAAGGAATGCATGAACTGATAAAATGTAAAACTTGAATACAAGTCACTTTGCATAAAAGAATCCTGAATGCACGAATGTAAACTTTTACATGCTCCTTTAATAATTAAATATTTCACATGAATCTGAAACTTTTTAAGTTACTATTTTTATAACTTTCCAAACCATTGCAAATGTTTTTTGTGTAATGACCTATACAGAGCTCTGAAATTAGTTTAATACAGCATTTAATAAAATGTATAAATTATATCAATCAAAACGCGTTATAATGATCAGATAAATCCAACTTTATAGCAAAAATATTAAGCCAGGGTTAAGCATAGTGTGAAAAACACAGAAATCATAAATTCGTGGGTTTGTTTATCTTCATTTACTGCCTCTGAACATCTGCGCGCGCTTCTCCAGCCCGCGCTTTCTACTATTCAGAAAGCCGCGAACACGAGTAATTTAAAAATCAACGGTCATTTGTAACGGTCACCATTACTGTTAAGAAAACTTTGGCTAACCAAAAACAAACTTTATGGGAACCAAAAATTATAAGCATCGTTTATTTAACGTTTTATTTCTGAAACGTTTCAGTTGAAAGTTCGCCGTTTTTTCCCCAGAATGTTCAGAGAACATTTCCATAATGTTTGCAAAATGATAAAATTGTAATGTTTGCATAACCAAGAAAAAACGTTTTTGAAACGCTCAGAGAACGTTGAGAAATAACGTTTTCATAACTTAATAGGAACGTTAGCAAAACGTTCTTAGAACATGTTTTGTTCCCCCTGAGCAGTTTTAACGTGTGTGTTAATGGCAGAGAGGATTAATTCACACTTCACTAATGAATCATTCATCAGTCTTCTAGAGTGTCACCATAAACACACAGTTACCACAGCAAACTAAACACTCATTACACAGCGACGCAGAATATAAATAATATGCCCCACAAAACTAGAGTAAACAATATAATATACTGAATAAAACTAGAACAGACCTTCTCCACACTAATATACTGGAGTTTGACACGGTCAAAAGAGACGCACACGGTCACTTACACGATTAAACTCAGTCAGAGCGGCCGTTTCCTCGGATGATACGCGTCATGTTTGTTAGTCCGATATCTGTCCTTTAAAATCATGTCGTAATATTGGAGATGATCGATGTATAACAGGTGCGCAGACAGACAGGTGTCTCTCTCTCTGTGTGTGCACACCTGACCAGACTGTTTATATCCGTGTCTATGGAAACGGCAGGTAAATGTGGTTTCTTCTGGGACCATCTACATTCATAAATATATATTAAAAAATAAATAAATAAATATTATTGCTAGGCAATAGATTAATCGCACCCAAAATGAAAGTTTGTGTTTACATAATATATATGTGTGTACTGTGTATAATTATTATGTATATACACACTCCTTCATGTATATATTTAAGAAATATTTGCATGTATATACTGTATATATATTTAATCTTATATATAATATAAATATTTTATATATAAATATAGCATTTTCTTAAATATATACATGCATGTGTGTGTATTTTTTTATATACATAATAATTATACACAGTACACACACATATATTATGTAAACACGAACTTTTATTTTGGATGCGATTAATCGCGATTAATGGATTGGCCAGCACTAATAAATATATAAATATAATATTTACCTAAAATGATAATGAACATATTTGTATTTTATAAAATATATTTTTACCATATATATATATATATATATATATATATATATATATATATATATATATATATATGTATATATATACAAGTACAATAAAAAAAGAGCAGTTCTGTTTAAACCTTCTTGTGCTTTACACAAATAATCAGACTCTCTTTTATTCGCTGGTTTGCTGTTTGAAAACTCATTTGCACTACAGTACCCATAACGCACAGCGACTCACCCTGCCGTCATCAAGTGGGCGGAGCCGGGCGGGAGCAGCCAATGAGAAGCGGGCGGGATATTCAAACCGTAAACAACTGACAGACGGGAGCTTTCGCGTTTTCAATCGACATTTATCATTGAATTATTAATCAGAGCCGAACGAGAGTTTAATCCCAGTTATCGATATAGATGTATTAAACATCTGTTGAACGGAATCGACTGAGAGCGTCACTGATTTGCGGCCTCAGACTGAAGTAACGTTAGTTTGATAAGAGAATCGCGTCGCTTGTCAGAGATCAGCGCGTGCGTTTGTGTGGATTTATCATAACGCGATTGATCAGATATTGATCCGATATTGACAGAACAGAGATGGGGGACGGTGTGCAGGTCCGGTCTGGCTGTAAGTACTGAAATAAAACACATTTATGTCAATTACTTCAAACTAGAGTTTCACGGCAGTCTAACAAACCGGAATCACGGAAGAGTGATTGTGTTTATATGTGACTGACGTTTTATGTTACGTTACATGTTGAAAGTGATTTTTTTTAATTTATTTTTTTTTTAATTTTAGGTTTTAGGTTTTTTTTTTTTTTTTTTTCCAGATTATGTTGAAAGTGATTGAGGTTTTGGTAACACTTTATTTTACAGTGTCTTTGTTACATTTGTTACATGTACTTACTATAGTAATAACAGTAAATTATACATAATTACATGCAAACTAACCCTCAACCAAACCCTACTCCTACCATAACCCTATAGTAAGTACATGTTGTTAATTAATATTACTCAATACTTAAATATATAATTACACTGTAACAATGACACCTTAAAATAAGGCAGCGGCTATTTGCACTGTGCAAATAACTATAGATGCTATTTACACCATGTGTAAATAGCAACTAGATTCTATTTACACTAAGTGAAAATAACATTTTCTTAGCGATAGATGATATTTCCACTAAGTGCAAATAGCTGTAGATGCTATTTACTAAGTGAAATAGTGATATATTCTGTTTATCCCATGTAAAAGTAGCAGCTCTTTGCAATATGTAAATAGTAATCAGATGCTATATATTTTATTTTTGCAGATACATACTATTTGCACCTCAGTATTGTTGTACATTAACAGGATGCAATAATAACATTGAGTGTAAATGATTATATTTATTAAAATTATTAAATAGATGCCGCCTTAATGGGACAGTAAAAGCCTTCCCTACACCTATCCCTAACCCTACCCAATAAATACTCTTATTATTATTATTAAACATTTCGTTATGCACTTTATTTCCACTTTTAGAACATTTTCTTCATTTTTATTGAAAGTAAATGCATTTCCAATGTGATGGGAAAAAGGGAGAAGAGCGAGCTCGGCAAAAGGCGGATTCGAACCCGGGTCGATCGTGTCAAAACCATGATCCACGAGCCTTACGCTTTACTGACTACACCAATGAAGAAGTTGAAAGATTTACGTTTTTTTTAAATCTCGTTTGGCCCAACCAGGCATTGTTAGGCGGAGCTAGTGTAAATAGCACTTGCCAACAAGTCACGCTATTTGCACTTGGTGTAAACAGACACGCTGTTAAATGCAAGTGTAACTGAGGTTTTATGTTGAATGTGATTGATGTTTTGTGTTGATGTCAAATGTGAACTGTTGATTTCAGATGAGCGTCTGACCGCAGAGGAAATGGATGAACAGAGGATTCAGAATGTGGCTTATCAATACCTGTGCCGTCTGGAGGAGGCCAAAAGGTGCAACACACACACACACACACACACGCCTTTACTGCATACACGTATTCAGTAAAACACACACGTGCTGCTGTCAGTTTCTGTGCTGCAAGGTGTGTCTGATGCATTTCTTGGTGAAATGTTATCCATAATGTGTTCTAACAGTTATTTTTAAATGTACTCACCCCCATCTCATCCAAGATGTTCATGTCTTTCTTTCTTCAGTCGAAAAGAAATTCAGTTTTTTGAGGAAAACATTCCAGGATTTTTCTCCACATAATGGACTTCAATGGGAACCAACGGTTGAAGGTCCAAATCAATGCAGTTTCAGAGGAAGGGCTTCAGAGGCTCTGCACGATCCCAGACGAGGAACAGGGTCTTATCTAGACAAACCATCGGACATTTTCTAAAGAAAATAAACATTTATATACTTTTTAACCTAAATTGCTCATCTTGCACTGCTCTGCGACGTGCCACGGATTGCGCAATCACGTCGGAAAGGTCGCGCTAGACGTAGGCGGAAGTACCGCCCCAAGCGCACGTGTGAAGACTAATACAAACATCCTTCAAAATCGTCCGACATCGTTGTTTAACCTTTTTTGCTAAAGGATGTTTGTATTAGTCTACGCCCGAGGGCTTTGTAAACACAGTGGCGGTACTTCCGCCTACGTCTAGCGTGACCTTTCCGACGTGATTGCGCAATCCGTGGTGCGTCACAGCAGCGCAAGATGAGCAATTTAGGTTAAAAGTATATAAATGTTTCTTCAGTTTCAAAGCCCTTCCTTTGAAACTGCATTGATTTGGACCTTCAACCGTTGGTTCCCACTGAAGTCCATTATGTGGAGAAAAATCCTGGAATGTTTTCCTCAAAAAACGTAATTTCTTTTCGACTGAAGAAAGAAAGACATGAACATCTTGGATGAGATGGGGGCGAGTAAATTATCAGGAAATGTTCATTTTGAAGTGAACTCATCCTTTAATACCAGCTGTAAACAGGGCCTTAAGTTCATAAACGAATCATATGCATTGGGTGAAAAAAAGGTTTAAAATATATAAACATTTCTATATTTTATAGCGCAAACCCAAATGATCAATAATAACATCAAGTACTTTGAGCATCATGTTATGGATTAGTCGTCGCAGCTGTGGAAAGCTCTGGATGAGTGTGTTTGTCCTGCTGTCAGGTGGATGGAGGCGTGTCTGAAGGAGGAGTTACCTGCGCCCATCGAGCTGGAGGAGGCGCTTAGGAACGGCGTTTATCTGGCCAAACTGGGCCACTGTTTCGCTCCCAGTGTGGTTCCACTGAAGAAGATTTACGACCTGGACCAGGAGCGGTACAAGGTGAGCGATTAATGACTGGAGACGTGCCATTGGCGTCAGTGGATTTCAAAGGACTATGTGCTAGTCAACAGGTGGAAGAAACCACAGCACGGTTTCTGAATTGCCATAGTTCCCGTTTAAAGTGTCCCTATTATTAAGGTGACCAGACGTCCCTGTTTTCCAGGGACAGTCCCGGTTTTTGGTGTTCTGTCCCCGGAAATGTCCCTGTTTTACAGCTCGTTCAAAACTACCCGCATATACATTGCAAAAAAAGCCAGACCAACATACAGCAGTTATAGGAGCAATCGTGTAGTGATTGTTTTCACCATCAGATGGCGCCGCGTGCTCCGCTACTTCATGAAGAACGTAACCGAGAGCGGAGCGCCATTATCATCAAATATCAAAAGAAACATCGTTATCGCTTTCAAGGTACTAACATACTAACTATTCATGTTAAATTAAAGTAATGCTGTTTGTATGTGCTTTATAACAGGGCCTCAACAGAGGGCGGATTGTTTTGCACAATTTTAAACGTCCCAAATACATCTGCAGAATACACACACTTTCTGCTTAAAATAAGCCTAAAATGCAAAATAACAAGCCCGGTTAAGGATAGTAAGAGTCATTTTCAAGCACAAGCTTAAAACATTTGAAGTAAAAAAGTTGTACAGTATAACTAAAATATTAAATACAATTATAAAATGTTATCTTTATTTATGCTGTTTTATTTTTGTAATGTGTTTTTGTAAAGTTTTAATATTGTTTTGAACTGCTTGCTATTTACAGTGGTTACTATTGACTATTTTCATTGTGTTTTAGTTTTTTTTGCGGGTGGGGTGAATTGTATTAAACCAGACCAAAAATCCTAATAATCAAACTAAATCATTATAATTATTAATGTTAATAATAATATAGGGAACCCACAACAATTAAAAAAACTAAAACATTCAAAATGTATTGTCCGCGTTTTTTAATCAATAGATAATAACAACTGAGATTTCAGTGATATTTTGACCACTCAAATAGGAAATGCCCCCGGTTTCTATTTCAGAAATCTGGTCACCTTACTTATTATGCTTTTTTAAAGTGACCCTTTCACGCAGTGTGTGATGGAGCTGTTTGTGAATGTAAAAGCGCAGCAAAGTTTCCAAGGTCAAAGTGCAGATAAATGGAGTTTTTGTCTCTTAAAAGAAAGAAGCGATTCTGAACTGAAACGAGTCATCAGTAATTCAGTCTCACATGTAACTAATTTGCCTAATGCCCCGCCCTCTGGTCCTGATTGGCTGAACAGCGTCTCTTTGCCCTGCCCTCACACACTGTAGTTGTCTCTGAGACTGGAAGAGTTTGGTTGGTGTTGTTCATGTGGAGAAGACGCTGTTTTCTGCTGAGATTGATACAGTCAAACCCACGCCATCGTTACTGTTCGTATCACTGTGTGTCAAGAGCTGAGATTCAGATATGATAATGAGCACTTGCTTTCTGACCAATCACAGCAGAGCAGCTCTCAGAGAGGCGGAGCTTAGAGAGACTGAATCCTTGATGGAAGCGTTTCAGACACTGAGAGAAAAGAGCTGATGCTGCAGTGGAGATTATGAGAGAATTAAAGTGTTTTTGACCTTTGATGCATGTAAATGCATGTTGTGAATGTCTGCTCTTTTCTGCTCAGGCCAGCGGGCTTCAGTTCCGTCACACTGACAACATCAACCACTGGAGGAACGCCATGACGGAGGTCGGATTGCCCACGGTAAATCACAGTCAAACACAACACACACTCGAGCTGTTGTGAATATTTCACATCACTGAAGATGTTGTATATTCTGCAGATCTTTCATCCAGAGACGACGGATGTGTATGATAAGAAGAACATGCCCAGAGCCGTTTACTGCATCCATGCTCTGAGGTCAGAACTGCTGATAAAATAATGACTTCTGGGTGTTTTATTGCAGTTATTAATTGTATGGTTTCTGATCTCATGTGTTAGTTTGTACCTGTTTCGTCTGGGACTCGCCCCTCAGATCCACGACCTGTGTGGGAAGGTCAAGTTCACGGGTAAAACGGTGTTTTAATTTCTTTATGATTAATTCTACAGTGACGTCACATAAATATACTTTCACCTCAGAGCCGTTTTTATAGTGTGTTTCAGCATCTGGAAGCACATCTGTTTTATAAAGTGTGTTTGTCTGTTCTGCAGAGGAGGAGATCAATAACATGAAACTGGAGCTGGATAAATACGGGATTCAGATGCCTGCGTTCAGTAAAATCGGAGGAATTCTGGCCAATGAACTCTCAGTGGACGAGGCGGCAGGTGCGCATCACTTCCTCTGCATGTTTATAATAATGCATTGCAATAAGGCTTCATTTGTTAACATTAGTTAACATGAACTGACAATGAAAAATACTTCTGCATTTATAAATCTTAATGCTAATTAAACATTTACTATTGCATTATTAAAATCAAAAGTGGCATTTGTTAATAATAGTTAGAGCTGCACGATTAATCGTTAAAAGATCTCGATTCAAACACCCACACGGTCTTATTCCTAAATGACCATGATTCTGCTGTCTGTTACGGTGTGTGTCGCGACGCCTGTTTCACATCGCAAGTGTCAGTGGAGCGTGAGCAGTGTGTATTTTGTTGCGGCCCGTTTTAAAGGAACACTCCACTTTTTGTTTTTTGAAAATAGGCTCATTTTCCAACTCCCCTAGAGTTAAACAGTTGAGTTTTACCATTTTCGTATCCATTCAGCCGATCTCTGGATCTGGCGGTAGAAATTTTAGCATAGCTTAGCATAGATCATTGAATCTGATTAGACCGTTAGCATCTCGCTCAAAAATGACCAAAGAGTTTTGATATTTTTTCCTATTTAAAACTTGACTCTTCTGTAGTTACATCGTGTACTAAGACCGACGGAAAATGAAAAGTTGTGATTTTCTAGACCGATATGTCTAGGAACTATACTCTCATTCCTGCGTAATAATCAAGGAACTTTGAGCCGTACCATAGGTGCAGCAGCGCAATGATATTACACAGCGCCTGAAAATAATCCTATTATCTGATTATTTTCAGGCGCTGCGTAATATCATTGCGATAATATAATATCAAGTCTATGTCGATCAGCACTGCATTATAATATACTTTATTATTATGGAAATACCCGAGAAGGCTTGAAGAACTCAAATACACCATATATTGTCTTCATGTTTAATCAAAGCGTTTCTATCTTCTTTTTATTCAGCTACAGCGCTAGCTTCACATTAGGGGTTTCCTGAAACGTCATTATATGACTTCTCTCTGAGGCGTGTGTGACAGATTTTTATAATAATAATATAATATTTTATAATAAATCCTTAGACATTTCTAGTGAGTAAATCGACTGAAACGCTTCTCAAACAAGAACAAATGCAGGGCGGGGCTTGATTTTGTCTGTGGGGAATTGATTGGATGGTTGTGGTTTGCTATTGGTGGATCTCATGTGAGTGACAGGTTGCCCCGCCCTCGTCATCAGAGAAGAGGTGAGATGTCGCTGAAGTTATTCTCTCCTGTCTGCAGTGCACGCGGCTGTGATCGCCATCAATGAAGCGGTGGACCGCGGCTGTGTGGAGGTCACGGCTCAGGCCCTGCGGAACCCCAACGCCATGCTGACCGGCCTGCAGGACCAGCTCATGCCCGTTTACCAGGAGATGCTGCGGCAGGCGCGCGTTCAGAAAGCAGCGCGGGCGCGGACACACGTAAGAGCGTCACATGAGCACAAACTCACAAGAGACGAACACTGCTGCTGTCGAGCGGATGTGAACCGTTCTGTCTTACAGGGAAACGGATCGGCAGAGAACGACATTTATGAGGAATATCTGACGCAGAGAGAAATTCAAGACTCCATTAACAGAGTCAACAGTGAGTCATGAAGTCTCATATTTCATCACAACACCTAATTGGTATTTCAATAATTAGGAAATTTGCTTAAAAAGTATGAAATGATTGAGTTTTTTTGTGTGTGTAATACTTTACAATAAGATTTAATTTGTTAAAATTAATTAACTGCATTAGTTAACATTGAATAAACAACACTGCATTTATTAATCATAATTAATGTTAATTTCAACATTTACTAATGCATTATTAAATCAAATGTTGTAGTTAATCTATTGTGAACTAACATAAACAAAAAAAATGAACAATTATGCTTCCAAAATATACTGTTCATTGTTAGTTGATTATTAACTATGAGACCTTATTGTAAAGTTTTGCCAAGATTTGTTTAAAATGTTGTGACAATATTAATACTTTTTACTATTATTATTATTGCTATTTTTAATCTTATATTATTGTTGTTGTAAATAACAAAACAACTATTGCTATTTTATTACAATTTCAAATATTTTTTTCATCTTTTTATTATTGTTAAAATAAGGAAAATAACAATATTATTATTATCGTTATTTCTATTCTTATATTGTTGTTTATAACAACAGAATAACTTATTACTATTATTGTTTTTTTTATCTTATTGTTGTTGATATAATTGTTTTATCTTGTTGTTGATATAGTATGTTTATATAGGGCGTGGAAATGGCTAATGAGCCAATAAGTGGTCCTCTGCCGCCATCTACGGGTTAGCTTTATATATATCAAATCAAATCAAATCACCTTTATTTATATAGCGCTTTTTACAATGCCAATTGTTTCAAAGCAGCTTCACAGTGGTAACAGGAAAATAATGCAACAGAATTTGATTCGGCTGTACAGCCGCTCTGGTGAAAACGGTGATGTCATCAGCTCATTTCAATTATCATATAGTGTCAATGCGGGCAGATCAGTAATATAGTTGAAATTTAAGTGTCCCCGACTGAGCAAGCCAAAAGCCAAAGGCGACGGTGGCAAGGAACCAAAACTCCTTCAGGGCCAGAATGGAGAAAAAAACCTTGGGAGAAACCAGGCTCAGTCGGGGTGCCAGTTCTCCTCTGGCCGACGAACAAATAGTGTATGATTATGATTCTGGCAACATTACAGGTCAGAAGTCATATTAGATCAATAGATATTCGTAGAATTGTTCGAAAGATTGGAGTCGTCACGCCGGGGACGGGTTTAATGAGGATGTCGTGTCGATGCGGCATTTACAGGGGGGAGTTTAATTGACACGGTCTCTACAGACACTTCAGGGATATGGTCGTCATGTCCAGGCTAAGGTCCACCATCTGGTCTGGATACGGCCCGGATCCGGCCGACTGCAGTAAACCTTGGGATAAACAGAGAGACTAACATTAGCGTAGATGCCATTCTTCTTATGATGTAACGAGTACATCAGGTGTTATGGGAAGTGTTCCCGGTTCCGGCTGACCTAGTTAATGCAGCCTAAAACAATCATTTAACTGATTTGAATAATAGAAATTAAAAATGTTTTATGTGTATGCCATAGTAAAGAGATGTGTTTTTAGTCTAGATTTAAACTGACAGAGTGTGTCTGCTTCCCGAACAATGCTAGGAAGACTGTTCCAGAGTTTAGGTGCTAAATAGGAAAAGGATCGACCGCCTGCAGTTGATTTTGATATTCTAGGTATTATCAACTGGCCAGAATTTTGAGACCGCAATAAACGTGATGGAGTATAATGCGTTAAGAGCTCGCTCAAGTACTGGGGAGCTAAACCATTTAGTGCTTTGTAAGTAATCAGCAAGATTTTAATATGTATACGATGTTTAATAGGGAGCCAATGCAGTGTTGCCAGAACCGGGCTAATATGGTCATACTTCCTGGTTCTAGTAAGAACTCGAGCTGCTGCGTTTTGGACTAGCTGGAGTTTGTTTATTAAGCGAGCAGGGCAACCACCCAGTAGAGCATTACAATAATCTAGCCTTGAGGTCATGAACGCATGATTGATATATATATATATATAATGTATATGTGTGTGTGTTATTAATTCTGATGCAAATTCAAACGCTTTCTCACTGGATCTCCTAGCGCTGTGTAAAATGCAACCATTAGGTCACAGTCTGGAGCCCTGCATCTGCTAAATTAATAAATGTGATCTAGGGCTGCAACTAACCATTATTTTGATAATCGATTAGTTGGCCGATTATTTTTTCGATTAATTGGATAAAAAGCCCTTTTTTTTTTTTTTTTTTATTGACAAAACACACTATTCCCCATCCTGCCCAATGCTGTCCTCAAACAAACGTGTGAGGGAGTGCTATGAACACACACACACAGTGAATATATCTACCTTTATATAAATTAACCATGGTTTTACAACGAATAAAACCAAAATAATAATAATAAATAAATAACAGGGTTATTGTAGTTATTCCATGGTAACCACAAATTAACCATAGTTTTGCTTCAATCCATAGTTTAACTGGTATTTGTGTGGTTATACAAATGGTAATCAATACGGCAAAAACATGGTTTTACTCTCTAATAAAGCCATGGTTAATTTCCGTAAGGGTGTGTCTGTGCTATACATTGTGTGCAAAAAAAAAGCTATTACGCAAAAGGAGTTTAAATCCCTACATTAAAATGATATTAAAGAAAAACAAAAATACAAAAAAACACAAACTCAGTGTTATCAGATAAGAGGAATGTTCTGCAGGAACACACACACACACATTGGCTGTAGACACAGTACCTGTTACTGTTATTTATCCTGTAGAAACGTCTTACATTTATATTCAATCACACGCTGTTATCCTTTACAGTCATTACTCTCATAAAATACTTGAATTACACGTTGACTTTTAAACCTAAATTTAGCGTCCAACAGCAGATATTTCAGATAAATTGTTTTTGCGCCGAATATTAATGTCTCCCTCTCGACTGCGTTCTGCCTGTTTGTTTGACGCGCCGGCGCTCGTTCAGTGAAGTCTGAAGCTAACGCAGACTATCTCAGGACGCGCTTTCATACAAATGGAAATACTGGCATGAATTAGTGACATTTACAGATGAGGATATAACTACTGTTCTCTATAGATCAGTGGATATAACCTGTAAAATGAACGTTTTGCGCTGAGGACGCACACGCATCTGTCAAAACTCCTGACAGGGTGTGTTAAACGCTAATGCATTAGCTTGCCGCTTAAAATAAAGACTTCTCATGTTTTGGGCTCTTGGATCATGTGCCTTTCCTGCAGCAGCTGCTCTGTTTCCTCCACTATTTCTAGATGCATTTTGTCCATAGAGATGCGTTATTCAGGGCTGTCATTTGGCGGGACTGGTGGAAGATTACCGTGCACAGAGAGCAGACCCGACTAATCGATAATGAGAATCGTTATCGATGATTTTCATTATCGATTTTTATCGACTAGTTGTTGCAGCCCTAATGTAAACATGAAGTCAGTGTTTGAGTGACGTATTACGCAGGGTTTGATTGACGGTTCTCTGTGTGTGTTGCAGTGCGAGCGGCGGTGGAGCGGGTGGACGAGGCGTTGGACTGCAGTGATCCGCTGGCGCTGATGTGTGCCCTGCAGAACCCCAGCCTGGAGCTCAGAGGACTGGTCCGAGATCACGCCGGCTGGTACCTGGAGCAGATGAGCGCTGACAGAGAGCAGAAAGCCCTGGTGAGACTCACACAATCATCTCTCACTGCTTACTCATAAACCGTCCACCGGTGAGTGACTGAAGTGTGTGTTTGTCAGGATCTGGGATGTGTGGATCCTCTGGAGAGAGACGAACTACAGGAGGCGGTCAACATGGCCAACGAGGACGCGCAGAGAGATCGAACCAGTCAGTGAAACGCCCTACTTAATGCCCATACTTATGCCGTGCTGCTTATATTTATCAAACAGAAAAGACGCTCCACTTCACAGACGATGAGTGGAAGGAGAATTTCAGAATGGCAGGACACTCGTTTATGACACTTTATTCCAAAGCCGTAACCACCATAGACATTAAAGGGAACAAGTCCCCCCGAATAATTAGAAATGGCCAAATTGTCCCCCCAATATTTGATATTGTTGATGTTGCTCTGCTGTGCTCCATCACACACCGCTCTGTTTGTTTCTAGGATGACAAAAGTGAAATGTTACAGTTTTTAGGCTGGTCTGCCTCAGCGTCTAACAGCGCTCGTCACTGTCAGAATGAGTGAGACGGCCAATCAGATCAAAGAAGGCGGGCCTTACCGTTAGTGCGCATTCCAGCGCGACGCTTTAGTTATAGCAGTGAAAGAGTGCGTCGTTAGATGTAAGTAGCTAAACATTTCATATTTGACAGCTGTTTTACGATAAAAACATTCAGCGACCAACACTAATATCAAGTGATGCGAACTACCTGACAATTTTTATGAAATTTCACCATTTTGAATTAAAAATTACATTATGTAAATCATAACTGAATTTGACGTGACAAGAAACGTTTTGCATTTTTACATATTAGACAGACGAAAATAAGCGTGAATGTGTGCATATTTAAAAAATTTATGTTTACTTCATAACTACAATAGAACTGGAACTTTCTTATTTATTTTTCTTTATTTCCTTAAATCCCTTTTAATCCTTTAATAATTTAATTCCTTTAAAGGTGCAGTGTGTAATATTTATGAGGATCTATTGACAGAAATGCAATATAATACACATAACTATGTTTTCAGTGGTGTATAAAGACCTTACATAATGAAGCGTTATGTTTTTATTACCTTAGAATGAGCCGTTTCTGTCTACACACACCGCGGGTCCCCTTACAGTGAAGTCGCCATTTTGTGCCGCCATGTTTCTACAGTAGCCCTAAAGGGACAAATTTCTCTACAGAGCGCTAGCTACTCTCTGCTCTCTCAGACGACAACATCTTTGTCCTGTGTCGGCCACCGTAGCTTCTCTATGTGCTCCGAAAGGGAGGGGGGGGTGTAATTCACAACCTCACCGCTAGATGCCGCTAAAATTCACACACTGCACCTTTAAATAAATCAATAAGACCAAAGCGACCGTGTCTCTTCAGGGGAACCGGATTAAACCGCTCCAATCGTATGGATTTATTTTACCATCTCTTTATGAATATTTTGAAGTATCAGTATATTGGGTGAATGGACAGAAAAAATATCTTCTCTTGTGTTCCGAACATGAATGAAAGTCTTATGCTGCGTCCCAATTCACACATTAACCGTCCTAAATAGTATTTGAAATTAGAATTAGTGTGTCCTAAACCGTAGTATGTTGAAGTGAGTTTCCAAAGATACCCGGATGATCAACTATTTCCGGTTGGAATCCCAAGTGAGTTTCCCACAACCCATTATTCTGTTAGAACTACAAACACAAATAAAACATGTTAAAAACTACAAACATGGCGGATGTGCGAGACTGACGGTTAAGTAGAGGGTTTTAGATAAAGGGGTTTGAGTGATTTAATAATCAGTATCTAACCTGACGAAAAGATATTTATTCATTGTTATCCACATTATGTTTCATCTATAACAGCATTGTGAACTTTTATAAAGATACGTTTGGTCATTAAGCTTTAATTGCATCATTATGCAAACACATGAGGAGAGGCTTTGCACGACTGGCAGATCAGTTTCTCTCTGATATGGTAGGAAATGAAATTGAACGTGGAGGATTTAACCTGTGACGAGATGATTGACAGCATCTTAAATGGTGACAGGACGCACGTGACTAAGCGACGGAGCGGTCAGTTTAAGAAGTGATTATGAAGAAGTAGTGCCTACTATTCTGATGCACACTCAAAAGTATGTACTTTTTCTTCACAAAATCAGTACATACTTTAGTGTGTGGTATATGTAGGCGAATTGGGATGCAGCATTAGATTTGGAAAGACACAAGGTTGAGTAATTGACTATTTTCAATTTGGCTGAACTAACCCTTTAAAATGTGAGTTCATGTGCAGTAAGGTGTGTGTGTGTGTGTGTGTGTGCGCGCAGTGCAGCAGGCGGTGAGTAAAATAAACGAGGCCGTGCAGCGTGGAGAAGCTCGTCAGACGGTTCGGGCACTAATGAACCCAGATGCTCATCTGCCAGACGTGTATCCGTTCGCTGCGGAGCTTTACCAGAGAGAGCTGGCCCCGCTGCAGCGCCAGTGTCCGCAGGTAACACACCTCACCTAACCCTGGGTTAACCTCCTTCTAAACCTTACTTATCCCTGGGGAAAGGAGCGTTTCACTAGGGCTGGGCTTTGACTAGGGGTGTGCGATATTGATAAAAAAGGATATCTCAATATTTTGTGGGATTTTCTCGATAACGATAATTAGAGGATATTTTGCTGAGTGTGTTATTGTGCTGGTACCTTGGCAGGTTTAGGACCGCCGTGGTCAGCTGAATCCTGAAGTTTTTGATATTCTTCATATTCTGTGTGGTGGTCAGTTCACAGCAGTGACAGAAATCATCTTTTTTACCTTTTTATTTTTTAAACCTAATTATATGCATGCATCATCTTTTGTTTCAATTTCATAAATTTCATAAAAATTAATTATAAGACACAATAGGGCTGTTACCAATCAAATTAAATAAGTATCAACAAAATTCATCTTTGCAGTGCGGAGGAAACACAGAATCTGCATCTGAAGTGGCATTTAGATCATTTACACTGTTTAATGAGCTCAGAGGTGACAAATTAATAACCTGCAGTTATGCATAATGTTTTGATGTTTAACGTTGAATATTGATATTTTAAATGATTTAAAACATGAAAAGATACTTTAAATGTGAAATTGAAACCGCCAGTAGGTGGCAGCAAGTCTCTGTTAATGAGTGAGTCATTAAATCATTCACTCAAACGATTCATTCAAACGGCTGATTCATTCAAGGAACGAAGCATTTGACTGTCTTAATCTATCTTCAGTCAGTGAATCATTATATGAATCTTATAGTGTTTCCTAAGGTACAGTTGTGATGTTTCAGGGTTCGCTGCAGCAGGAGGAGCTGTTCGTTGCGGTGGAGATGTTGTCAGCGGTTGCTCTGGTTAACCAGGCCGTGGAGGTGAAAGACTTCGGTGCGTTCAGTGCTACGCTGGTCAGTCCTGCCGCTGGACTCGCCGACATCGATGACAGTCTGATTCAGAGGTCTGGCCATTCACTCATTAATCTCACAATATGAATACAACCCTCTACGCACACCTTGGCACATTTTTTTGTTTACTCGCCAGACTTTCTATCTATCTATCTATCTATATATATATATATATATATATTAGGGCTGTCAAACAATTAATTGTGATATATAAAAGTTATTTTTTACATAACGTGTGTGTACTGTGTATAATTATGTATATTTGAATACACACACATGCATGTATATATTTAAGAAAAGTTTTTTTATATTTATATATAAATTATATAATTATATAAATATATATACAGTATATACATGCAAATATTTCTTAAATATATACATGCATGTGTGTGTATTCAAATATACATAATTATACACAGTACACACACATATATTATGTAAACAAACTTTTATATATTGCGATTAATCGTTTGACAGCCCTAATATATGTGTGTGTGTATGTGTGTATGTATATGTGTGTGTGTATATATATATATATATATATATATATATATATATATATATATATATATATATATATATATATATATATATATATATACACACACATGTATGAGTGCATATTTGATATTTTAACTGAACTTAGGACTGGTGGTGGTGCTTAAGATATTGTTGGTCATTCAGTGTTTCTGTAAAAAGAAAAATAGATAGTAATTATTAATAAGATAATAATACTAATTCTTCTACTAATAACAATATACAACGCACTAAGGGTTGATGAGCTGCTGGGTTCATGAATATTAATCACGTTGTCTGCGTTCGCTCGAACTGATTTGCTGAAATCAAAACAGGGATGCTAATAGATGAGCGCCAGCCAATGAGATTGCCGTTTGCGCATTAGTCCCGCCCACTACCAGAGAAATCGCACATCTTCTGCTTGATCTTAAACGCTGAATAATTCCAAATGAACTGTTATTTTGACAGGAAAATATAACAAAGAATATGGTTTACATGTAGCGCGTCGATTCTGCGTGGTATGTAAGACTCTCTCTCTCTCTCTCTGTGTGTGTGTGTGTGTGTGAGAGAAACACAGCGCTCTCAGCAAAGCGACGGTGAGTTTACGGTACATCAAATACAGGTGCGCTCGCATCCGTTGAGCTGAACTGAAACAGTACAGATCGCTTGACGGAGAGCGAAACTCTCAAGCGCTCAGTCTGAGTGTTCAGTGAGTGAAAATATCAATGCTAAACTTATACTTTAGCCTCTAACACACACACACACACACACTGGAGAGTAAAATCTAAGCATTTCTTAGCCAATGGCTAATGATAGATATTATTTAGTCGCCCAGAGTGAAGATTTACTCGTACTGTAGAGGGTTGGAATATATATGGACATCTTACTGTTATCATTTCACACTCTGATTTGGATCTGGATTATATTAGTGTCTGCTTTTTTAAATAATCATTAAATCAAAAGGCCGACAGTTAAGAGAGTAAAACCGTGTTTTGAGTGGTAAAATCACTGTTATTGTCAGATCATCTGGAGTATATGAATATTAATCATATAAAGCCTGCTGTATCATGTTTGATACGTGAATTTCTATGGCTCTAAATCATCAACATGATGTGATAAACCTGATCACTCAATCTCCTGCAGTCCTTCTGTCTCTGATTGATCGTTTAGACTCTAAAAGTCTTTTAGTGTAATTTCAGTGTCTTTAAATCTGACCTGATTTTATCAAGTAAACGCAAGAATAACTTTGATATTGTTTGTAATATTTAATCTGGACTGAAGCAGCTTTACTTGATTATCATCATCATTTATTATAAAAATCATGAGTATCAAATATGATCATCAGGTTCATCTGTCAATCATCACTGCATTATATGTTTTAAAACTACAGATCATAAAACTGAGCATTTAAATATCATCTTACTAAGACGTATTATTGGCAGATATTGATATTTATATGCATTTTATAAATATCTGTTATACTATTATAAAGATTGATTTACATTACAAACATCAGAATTTCATCTTACTTTCTGTTCACATTACTATCAAAAACTGCATATGTTTGCCTCTGAACATAATTGAGCTCAATATTCTCACTATATCAGACTATATGAACCATAATATCCTGATGGATCAAATATGATAATCCATCCAGCTTTTTTATTTTAGATTTTGTCTAAAGGTTCAATAAACTGTTCCATATCAAGGCATGAGATATTTTCTCATGTCAGGCTTTCCATGGCTAATATCTGGAATCATAACTGTGTGTGTTCAGGTATTTCGAGGAGCTGTGTGAGCAGAAGAAGAGGGCAGGTAAAGCTCTTCTCTCCTGGAACGACCTGCAGACGGGACTGAACGCCGTCAACACGGCCGCTCACGAGGAACATGAACGTCAGTCAATCAGAAATGATTTTACAGCGGCTCTGGTTATAATAATCAGTTTGCAGCATTAGTAATGGTGTGGTTGTTGATCTCCACAGAGATTCTCACCATCGGTCTGATCAATCAGGCTCTGAGTCGCAGTGATCCTCAGAAGACCCTCTCGGCGCTGATGCTGCCCTCCAGCGGCCTGCAGGACGTGCTTCCGCATAGCGCCAGACGCTACCATGACCTGCTGACCCGAGCCAGACGACACAAGGCAGAGGTGTGCAGTGCTGGTGTTTAACTGCACAACATCATAAACCACAATTCTTCCATAGTGCACCTTTAAATCTATTAAATTGGATTGCACCTGATTCTAAGGTTACAGTCTGACTCTCTATATTTTGGGATTCCTGTTCCTGATGAAACACTCACTTCCTGTCTGTGCAGGTGAGCCGTGACCCTGGAGCTGAGCTCTGGTTGGCTGACATTCAGGACGGTGTGAGATTGGCCAATCAGGACACTCAGAAAGCGCTGAAGAGTGAGTGAACGCACATTTGCATATTTAAACATTTCATAAAAATTACTATACAAATCATGTTTGCAGTTCTTAATCGACTGGGGAAGTATTAGTTAAATTATTTTGCCATATTCACCTGGGGTGTCTTGCTATAATTAAAATGAATTAATTAAAGTGCATTTGTTATTTGCCCTACAGCTTTACATTGTAAGAGTCAGAAAAATGGTCCTCACAAGGAAACCTGTTTTGTTCTGTATAGTGTGTCTGGGTCTGGCCGCAGTCAATCAGGCTGTTAAAGAGGGCCGAGCGTCTCAGACGCTGCGTGTGCTGCGTCTGCCTGAGGTGGCGCTGCGGAGCGTGGTGTCCGAATGTGCTGCCGGCTACCAGACGGAGCTGAGCGCCCTGCTGCGGGCCAAAACACTGGAGGGTCAGTCCAACACACACACACACAACCAGAGGTCTGTCACACAACACACCCCGCAAACTGCTGAATTACTACAGGTTGTGTAACGCCCAAGGCCTCGATATTCTCACGGCGAAGTTCTTTTTTGTTCTTCGCTTAGGGGTGAAAAGAGTTCGAAACAGCTTTGCAGTGATATGGTGTTAGCGAACGTCTCACATTTAGATGAATATGTGCTGCGGCCTTTCCTCTCAATAACAAAATAAACACAACAAAACTGAGAAAACAGCCGTTCAGAAAGCATGAGATGTTCAAACGTTACAGTGAAACGACGGGATGTTCAAACGTTACAGGACGAGATGTTCAAACGTTACAGTGAAACGACGGGATGTTCAAACGTTACAGGACGAGATGTTCAAACGTTACAGTGAAACGACGGGATGTTCAAACGTTACAGTGAAACGACGGGATGTTCAAACGTTACAGGACGAGATGTTCAAACGTTACAGCGAAACGACGAGATGCTCAAGCGTTACAGCGAAGCGACGGGATGCTCAAGCGTTACAGCGAAACGACGGGATGCTCAAGCGTTACAGCGAAGCGACGGGATGCTCAAGCGTTACAGCGAAGCGACGGGATGCTCAAGCGTTACAGCGAAGCGACGCGATGCTCAAGCGTTACAGCGAAGCGACGCGATGCTCAAGCGTTACAGCGAAGCGACGCGATGCTCAAGCGTTACAGCGAAGCGACGCGATGCTCAAGCGTTACAGCGAAGCGACGGGATGCTCAAGCGTTACAGCGAAGCGACGGGATGCTCAAGCGTTACAGCGAAGCGACGGGATGCTCAAGCGTTACAGCGAAGCGACGGGATGCTCAAGCGTTACAGCGAAGCGACGGGATGCTCAAGCGTTACAGCGAAGCGACGGGATGCTCAAGCGTTACAGCGAAGCGACGGGATGCTCAAGCGTTACAGCGAAGCGACGGGATGCTCAAGCGTTACAGCGAAGCGACGGGATGCTCAAGCGTTACAGCGAAGCGACGGGATGCTCAAGCGTTACAGCGAAGCGACGGGATGCTCAAGCGTTACCTCTCAATAACAAAACACAACAAAACTGAGAAAACAGCCGTTCAGAAAGCATCAGTGATGTGGAGATGTGTTTGCACCAGCTCTTTATACAATAGATTGCTTTACAATATTAAACATGAAATATTATGCTTTTAAAACAATATTAAAATAATAAAAAAGAAATCCATGTCGTGAACCTTTCAAATTCATAGGTCTGTACTGCTGACTATTATAATATCTGTGTGATTCATCCTAAAACTCTGAGTGTGTGTTGCTCAGGTGATAACAGAAGTCTGTGGATGAGGACCAAACTGCCGGACAGCAGCTCTTATTTCTTTAACCTGCAGAAACTGGAGGGCAGCTGGGAAAGACCTCAGGGGTTCGTGCAGAACAGCACCTTCCTGACGCATGAGGAGATACAGGTGACGCCACAAAACACCCTCACCAGTGAAACACACTGAATGTGCTCAGAGTGAGCTCTCATTGAGGATGCTGTGTGTGATCGCCCCCTGCAGGCGGTGTGCAGTAGTGTGACTGCGGCCCACAGCAGAGACGTGCAGTGGAAGGCCAGCGAGACGCTGGTGCTGCAGCTGCAGGCGCGTGTGCGAGGCTTCCTGCTGCGACAGAAGCTGGCCGAGCGTCTGCACTTCCTCAACACACAGCTGCCTGCCGTCATCATCATCCAGGTGAGACTCGCCCGCACCTGAACGTCTGACAGTGCTGTTCATGCAAATCTAAACGTTTAGAGAATTAAATGATGGATAAGGGTGTGACAATACATTCAGATCGAAATACAATACTCTCACCATACTTTGAACAAAGCCAGAAGTTAAAATAAGTTGTTTTAATTATTACTTCTGAGGTACATGTTAAACGGTTAACAAAAAGTACTGTTCGTTAAAATGCTACATGTGGCATTCCATCAGGAATGGACAGGGCAATGGAGACGCCAGAATAGAAATAGTCATAATTTGCTTGGCTAAAGATACAGGATAATGTCGGACACACATGCTTGCACTCTCTCTCTTATGGAAGTGTTTCCGCCACAGAATAAACTCAAAATTCTGACTTTATCACGCTCAATTATAAGTTTAGCTATAAACTAGAATTTTTTGCTCAGACACGCACACACACACACACACACACACACACACACACACACACACACACACACACACACACACACACAGAGCGTCTACATGTATTAAAAAAAGAATGTACTTTATTTTTAATTGATTAATAATGATTAATAAACATGTCAGCTCGAATGTGTGACTTTCTGTGTTTAGCATATTTCATGCCAAATTAAATCTTTCATTTCGGGTGAACTATACACTTAAGTGTCATTTTGATACACTGTCACACCCCTAATGATTTATGAAGTGCTGATTTGTGTCATCATCAGTCCCACTGGAGGAGATACCGTCAGCAGAGAGAGTACCGGCTCAGACTGCAGCACCTCTGTCAGAACTGGAGAGCCATCGTCAAGGTAAAGCACAACGCCATCACACACACACACACACACAGGAAACGGTTGTTTGTGTGTGTTTGGACTCATGTGTGACTCTCTGGCTCTCTCAGATCCAGGCCGCAGTGAAGATGTGGCTCGCCCGCAGGAAGTATCTCTCCCGGCTCGCTTACTTCAGGAGACACGTGAGTGTCATGCCTGCGTCCGGCATCATGATGAGTGTGTGTGTGTGTTCATCAGTGTTTTATTTATCTGTCAGGTTGGAGCTGTAATCCGGATCCAGGCGTTCTTCAGAGCCAGCAGAGCCCGCGAGGAGTATCGCTTACTGGGTCAGTCACTTCACAATCTCTTTTCACAATATTTGTGATGTACTACCATTCAAAGGTTTGTGTTATTATCTGTCGTTGATGTTCTGTGAATGTTCAGTTCACTCCAGCGCGCCGCCGCTGTCTGTGGTGCGTAAGTTCGCTCACCTGTTGGAGTTTGGAGACAATGACATCCGTCAGGAGGGGGAACTGCTGCGTCTCAGAGAGGACGTGGTGAGATCCATCCGGGCCAACAGACAGCTGGAGGCCGACCTGGACCTCATGGACCTGAAGATCGGCCTGCTGGTCCGGAACAGAGTCACTCTACAGGTCAGTGAAGCCAGCGGAGACACGGCGGCTCTGTTCGTCTCTCTGACGGTCTGTCTGTCTGTCTGTCTCTCTGTCTGTCTCTCTTTCTGACGGTCTGTCTGTCTGTCTCTTTCTGACTGTCTGTCTGTATCTCTGACTGTCTGTCTGTCTGACGGTCTGTCTGTCTGTCTGTAGGAGGTGGTGTCTCACTGTAAGAAGCTCACTAAGAAGAATAAGGAGCAGTTGAGTGACATGATGGCTCTGGATAAACACAAGGGCCTGAAAGCTCTCAGTAAAGAGAAGAGAGACAAACTGGAGGCCTATCAGCACCTCTTCTACCTGCTGCAGGTACACACACACACACACACACACACTCACTCAGAAACACACACACGCGCACACACACACTCACTCAGAAACACACTCACACAAACTCTCTCTCACACACACACACACACACACGCGCACTCACTCAGAAACACACTCACACAAACTCTCTCACACACACACACACTCACAATCACTCGCTCACACACACACACTCAGAAACACGCTCACACACACACACACACTCAGAAACACTCTCACACACACACACTCAGAAACACTCTCACACACACACACGCACACACACTCACTCACTCAGAAACACACGCACACACACTCACTCACTCAGAATCACACTCACACACACACTCACAATCACTCGCTCACACACACACACACACACACTCAGAAACACACTCACAATCACTCGCTCACACACACACTCAGCAACACACTCACACAAACTCTCTCTCTCACACACAGACACACACTCACAATCATTCGCTCACACGCACACACTCAGAAACACACACACACACTCAAGGCGCATCCCAATGTGAAGGCTGCGCTCTCCGAAGGATGCATTTGAAGTGCGATTGCGTCACCGTGACACGACGAAGGCTGCCGTAATGCGAAAGCGACTCTGAAATGCGCCCTGCGTTTCTCAGGCAAATGAAGGGTACAGCAGATGGACCCTTCGCAGCCTACCCTACCCCAGAATTCATCGCACGCCGGTGACGACAGGATTTGTATAGATGGACTGCATTCCTGCGGCGCGGAATTAAATTTCCCAGTGAAAGACGGTAGCGGTCGGTAACTCTGGTGTACTTTGGACAGGAGCGGCCGACACAACTGCGCTTGAACAGAACTTTCTGTAGTGGTGCATTCACACACTTCCCAGTTCCCTGCCCTGAGCAACCTGGCAAGATAATGTTTCATTTACCAATTTTAACTTGCATAAATTTTATTCTCAACCATTCAAGAAGAGGAAACAGTCTGTCCATTCTCTCCCTGCTCTTTCTTTCTTTTTCTTTTATCTTGCTTTTTTTCTGCATTTTCTTTAAATACAAATCAGAGGTCTGCGTGAGACTTTTTTTCCCGAAAATCAACTTTCCCTTGAGCCTTTGATTATATAAAAGTTCATCGTGATATAAGAATATCCTGTAAGTTTCGGAGCTGAAAACTTCCTTGTTAGTCAAAGAAAAGCTTTTATTGACACCATGCCCAGCAAACGCTCAATCTCAGAATATGCCAACCCTTGACGTCATCGTGTGGTGAAACGCCACCTCAACAGAAGAATAAGTACGCCTGATTCTGTAGCCCCGCCCACCGACTCGTGGAGCTAAACGGATCGCGCTACCAAGCAATAAACATGCCGAAGATAGCAAGATATTGTGCTGTGCCTGGTTGTGGAAGAACACAGTCGCTGAAAAAGCTTCCTTCGGATTCTAATATTAGGAATGTGTGGTTGAACTTTATTTTTAATGAAGATCCAGCTCACTTGCGTAAGACATTGCACGTTTGTTCGCTTCATTTCACCGCGGAATCGTTTGTAAACAAGACAGGTCGAGACTGGATTTGCAGACATAGTGAGATTAAAACACAATGCTGTGCCTTCTATATTGGATCCGACAGGAATGGTGCAACACACTTATGTGAGTAAAACATGTTTTTTATATGTGATAGTATTGCATTGTTACAGATCGTTTGATATCTACTGATTATGTGTACGTGTCTAATCAGTCACAGAACGGTCCAACTATGAAGGATGTAGCTTGTCAAACAGACAGTTAAAAGATTAGAAAAACCTAAAAGATACATTAGAAATAAACCTAATTAAGGATAACTTCCCACGCTGTCACAGGCTGGAGTATCCTTTGTATTTGAGGTGTTGTTGGTTCATTGTCCTGCGATTCGGGATCAGACTCTGGGTCAAACTATGTATGGGCGAATCATTCCGGTTGCCATTTTTCCACATTGGACGTTTTCAAAACAATTCCCCACGTGTACTGACGGGGGAGTCGAAGCTCATTATAATATGCAAAACTGTTATCCAATCATAGCAGTGGGCGTTTACTTCCAAATCTTCAGTGCGGCACGCCCATAAAAACCGAGCGTTCCAGGAGAGAGGCTCAAAACCAGGGTAGAAAACAGCCTATTACTTATTCATTATGATGTTTTTGAATGTAAAAACCACATGAACGTCATAAGTTGACCTCAGACAACAGTATAAAAAAGCCAGTTCATGACCCCTTTAACGACGCTCGGTTCAGTGTTGCCAAGTCTGGAATTGGTCTACTTTTACACTGTTGCTGTGGGTTGTTTGTAGCCTATAGTCCGCGGGTTTAAGTTGTCTTTAGTTTAGCAGTATTTCTCCTGCCCGCCCCCCGCGTTTGGGTGCATTTTGGCCACGATTCCGCTACTTTTGATTAACAATTGGACGGATTTTGTTGTGCAGACCTGGCAACCCTGTCCCTCGGTTTGGCCTTCATGCACGTCGAAGGCCTGGGCTTTGAAGTGTGCAGCCTTCACATGGGACACACTTTCACACACACACTCTCAAACACACACACGCACACTCTCTCAAACACACATGTGGAGAATTACAACGCTTCTGTTTCTTCAGCGTCCAGCTCATTTTAAGACCTCACACACCGTAGACATGCAGTGGAGCCAAACAATGTCATTTAATAAACAATGGCGCAATCAGATGAACAATCAAAATAAAAGACTAAAAATTTATTTAATCATAAAAATTTAAAATGTAAAATAAAATCAAGCTAAAATACTGAAAAATATATTTATTTTTTGCTGTGAACATACACATTTTTCAATAATTCAGTAACACATTTGCGTGTGTGTGTCTCTGTGTGTGTTTCTAGACCCAGCCGCTGTATCTGGCTCAGCTGATCTTCCTGATGCCTCAGAATAAAAGCACCAGGTTCATGGAGACGGTCATCTTTACTCTCTTCAACTACGGCTCAGACTGCAGAGAGGCCTTCCTTCTTCTGCAGCTCTTCACTGCCGCGCTACGCCACGAGATCCAGTATGAACACACACACACACACACACACACACACACACACACACACTGCTCATGGGTCTCATGCTGTTGCCACTGAAAAGAATGAGTTAAAGTGCCCCCATTATGCTTTCAGATATTACCTTTCATTTAGTGTATAATTTAGCTTTGTGTCTTCCTGCTCAAACCTACAAAGGTTTGTAACTAATTTGCATAATGCCCGCCCTCTAGTCCTGATTGGCTGAACAGCGTCTCTTTGCCCCGCCCTCACACACTGTAGTTGTATCTGAGACTGGAAGAGTTTGGTTGGTGTTGTTCATGTGGAGAAGACGCTGTTTTCTGCTGAGATACGGTCAAACCCACGCCATCGCACTTGCTTTCTGACCAATCACAGCAGAGCAGCTCTCAGAGAGGCGGAGCTTAGAGGCTGAATTTTCAAACGAACCGTTTCAGACACTGAGAAATGAGCTGATGCGTCAGTGGAGATTAGGAGAACTTTTTGAACTTGTATGCATGTAAACATTAGCGGTGGAACGGTTCACAAAATCCTCGGTTCGGTTTGTATCACGGCTCTGTGGTCACGGTTTTCGGTTCGATTTGGTTTACATTGTTAATGTTTTTTTTGCTTTTTAACACTTTAGAAATACCATACATCAGCATAAAATATATAGCCTTATAATCTACAATTTACAGTATTTAAAAAATAAGTTATTCTCAAGGTCGTGTAAAAAAAAAAACTGAAAGAATGAGGCAGCTTGATCTTTCCTTTAGTGAATTGATTTGCATTGAAATTGATTCATTTTCATCAGATTTCATCAGTCGAATATGTTTATTGGTGCATACAAATGAAAGTGCTGAATATGTGCAGTGTGAAGGTGGACCGGCCGCAGGAAGTGGTCACAGGAAGTCCCACCGTCATAAAGATGCTGGTGAGTTTCTACCGCCACGCTCGCGGTCAGAACGCACTGAAGGACGTCCTCGGTCCGGCCATCAGAGAGGTTCTGCAGGACCGGACCCTCAACATCCGCACCGACCCCGTGGAGATCTACAAGAGCTGGGTCAACCAGACCGAGAGCCAGACGGGACAGAAGAGGTCTGTATGACTTCTGTCTGAGGTGTCTTTAATGTTAAGTTCAGGTCAATGAACATCACCTGCTGTGTGTTTCAGTTGTTTACCGTACGAGGTGAGCGTCGAGGAGGCCTTGAGTCATTCTGAGGTCCAGCAGAGGTTAAACATCTCCATCACCAACCTGAAGAACCTCACGGAGCGCGTGCTACACGCCATCATCAGCAACACGCACAAACTACCGTATGTGTCATGCCTACACATATATACACTACTGGTCATTTGAGCAAAAATACAGTAAAAACTGTGAAATATTACTGTTTTGTGGCAAATAGGGCCGTCACGATTATGAAATTTGGCTGACGGTGAATTGTTTGAAAAACATTAATTGCCAGTTTTAAAGGTGCAGTGTGTAGTATTTATGAGGATCTATTGACAGAAATGCAATATAATACACATAACTATGTTTTCAGTGGTGTATAATGAACCGTTATGTTTTTATTACCTTAGAATGAGCTGTTTCTGTCTACACACACCGCGGGTCCCCTTACAGTGAAGTCGCCATTTTGTGCCGCCATGTTTCTACAGTAGCCCTAAAGGGACAAATTTCTCTACGGAGCGCTAGCTACTCTCTGCTCTCTCAGACGACGACATCTTTGTCCTGTGTCGGCCACCGTAGCTTCTCTATGTGCTCCGAAAGGGAGGGGGGGTGCAATTCACAACCTCACCGCTAGATGCTGCTAAAATTCACACTGCACCCTTAAGGTCTTTGACGATTATGGCGATTAATTGTCTGTTTTAGGGCTTTGCCATACATTTTTGTTTCATTCATTGATTGTGATGAATTTATTCCTTTGTAAGAAGTTATCATTTTTCTGCGCAATATTACAGATAACTTTAAATATTAAAGTAATTTATTCAATTCAGTAGTGTTCATTTCGTTAACGAAAATGACGAAAAATGTTCGTTGACGACCTTTTTTTTTTTTTCCATGACTAAGACAAGGCGACACAAACGTCCTTAAACGATAACTGTGACTATATCAACATGCAATGTCGTTGACGAAAAAAGACGAGACTAAAATGTAGTTAAAAAAATAAACACTTGACCAAAATCACTCTTTATTTTTGTCGGGGGGGAAAAGATGAGCGTTTGAGCGTTCATGCTTGCGGTTGCCAGATTTCAATGATAAATCCCTCAATCAGAGCTTTTCTGTTTAAAGAACACGTATTATATCTGGTGTTTTACTTAAACTTTGCAATCTGGCAACCATGTGCACTCTCTCTCTCTCTCTATTTATTCATTATTTATATATGAATGTAAAGAGTTTTTTTTTATGTGTATATATATATGTATGTATATATGTACATATATATATATATATATATTTGTGCAAACGTTTTCTGGAAAAAAATCCCATATTATTCCCTCCGGTCCACTAATGTGTTATTTCGCCAACACTTCGTGGCCTATCATAGCTTGCTTGATTTACGTTAGTTACACACATTTACGTATTACGTTAAAGGAACACTCCACTATTTTTGAAAATAGGCTCATTTTCCAACTCCCCTGGAGTTAAACAGTTGAGTTTTACCGTTTTCGTATCCATTCAGCCGATCTCTGGGTCTGGCGGTAGCACTTTTAGCATAGCTTAGCATAGATCATTGAATCTGATTAGACCGTTAGCATCTCGCTCAAAAATGACCAAAGAGTTTCGATATTTTTCCGATTTAAAACTTGACTCTTCTGTAGTTACATCGTGTACTAAGACCGACGGAAAATGAAAAGTTGTGATTTTCTAGACCGATATGTCTAGGAACTATACTCTCATTCCTGCGTAATAATCAAGGAACTTTGAGCCGTACCATGGGTGCAGCGGCGCAATGATATTACGCAGCGCCTGAAAATAGTCCCCAGCTAGGTAACTTCCAACGTGACCGGCACTAAGTTTGTGTAGTTGCAGGTATTCCGGTTCAAATAGATACGGTTCAGGATCTGCACCAAAGTAAATATCTTCTGAGTCGTCTCTCACAAACGTCTCCATGGTTACAAGGCACACTTCTTGTGCAAGCAGGTTGTCACGTTGGTCATGTTGACGGAAGTTAGCCTACTATCAGGCGCTGCGTAATATCATTGAAATTCCTTGATTATTACGCAGGAATGAGAGTATAGTTCCTATCCATATCGGCGCGCGTATTTTTTGCGCTCAAATGGTTAAAAATCACAATAAAATGTGCACATAGTAACCGATAAGCGGAATCGAAATGTGCGTTTCTTATCGAATCACCGGTTCTGGGCAATTTGGAACCGGTTCTCGATACCCATCCCTAGTTACACCCCATAAAAGTGTCATGGGGCGTAGGAATACGGTGGATTATCTGATAACAGCCCTTAAAACTACTTATTTACTGAGCAATAATCAACTAGCATGCTTTAATACACAAGTTAATTTGATAAAGATGTAGTGTGTTGTGGCAAATTTTAACTATCACTGAATAAGAGACAAACCTTTTTCAATTTCAATAAATGGTTTAATCTTTTATAAGAGTCAACAGTCATACAGTCATTCCAAGAGTGTGTCCTGCAGCAAAAACATTCAGCATATCTCTAACCCCATGGTCAACACTCTTCTTCTGTTATTTTCCACACATGGTAAACACTAGAAAAACCCTCAGATAGAGGTGCATGGTGACCTCTAAGGTCATGGGTAGACACCCCTAGGTCTCCCAGTTTCCCCCGATTCTCCTTGGTCACATCTGCATCACTTTTCCCGACGCCCCTCCGTGTCTTACTTTTTTGCCTTCCCAACTTCAAAGCAGTTCCCATGCATAGCAAACATAACACAATGTTCTTTTAAGTATATGAACACAGAAATAAACACATGCATAGTGATTAAAATTAATTTTTCTTCTATCATTGAAATTTTCCTCCACAAGTGATGATATACAATCTTATTCTTTAAACGTCTTACCTTCACAAACGGTCTGTTATTTATTTAGGGCTGATTTTATATCTTATCTTATGTTCTCTGTGTGTGTGTGTGTGTGTGTGCTCTTAAACAGGTACGGTTTGCGTTACACTGCTAAAGTTTTGAGAGACGCCCTGCAGGAGAAGTTTCCTCAGGCCAGTGAGGACGAGCTGTACAAGGTACGTTTTGTATATCTGGTATATGTTTGTAGTATGTTTAGTATATTGTTTTGATTTTTTTTTTCCGATGTTTTTACTTTTACATTGTGTCCTTTTTGTAAAGCGCTTTGAGAAGTAGCATTTAAAGGTGCTATATATAATAACGTTTTTTATTATTATTATTATTATTATTATTATTATTATCAAACCTCAGATTATCGTCTGTGTAACGGTTCATAAGACTCACGGTTCGGGTTTTGTCACTGTTTTAGGGTCACAATTTCGGAACGGTTCGGTATGTCCTTTTTTCCCTGAACATAGCACTACTGTCAAAACAGATAAAGAAAATAAAAACAAATAAACACAATAGAGCAAAGATACAAATAAAATAAACAGTATTTTTCAGTTACAGAAACTGAATAAAGTTATTGAATGTAAAATAACAATCAAGAGCAGTGAGTGTTTTCCTCGTCTTTTGTTTATTGATTAACATTATAAACACAGACAGCAGGAATATTAGGCTCCTGTCACTTTAAGACATAATGCACGGATCCAGTACACTGATCCTGTACACATGTTGTCTTTCTCCACTGTTTTACATTCACTTAAAGAGCTCATGAACTGCATTGTTTTATGTTTTGTTTTTTTTTATGAAAAAAAAAAAAAAAAAAAAATATATATATATATATATATATATATATATATATATATATATATAAATTTATTCGGCATTTATATCTATATATACATAATACATATTTATATTTATAATTAAAAAATATAGATTTTACTAAAAATCTGTATATGTATTTTTATAAAAAAATATATAAATATGTATTTATAAAAAAAAAATTGGCAGGATAGTGATGTTGACTTCATTTTGATAGTCTAAAGTGTAGTCTGGACATCTGCTCTGATGTGTGTGTGTGTGTGTGTGTGTGTGTGTGTGTGTGTGTGTGTGTGTGTGTGTGTGTGTGTGTGTGTGTGTGTGTGTGTGTGTGTGTGTGTGTGTGTGTGTGTGTGTGTGTGTGTGATCAGATCGTGGGTAATCTCATCTACTATCGCTACATGAACCCTGCGGTCGTGGCTCCGGACGGCTTTGACGTGGTGGAGTTCGGGGCCGGTTCTGCTCTTCTGCCGGGTCAGCGGCGGACGCTGGGCTCCATCGCTCGCATCCTTCAGCACAGCGCCGCGCTCAAACACTTCCACGGAGACTCGGCGCACCTGCACGCTCTCAACCAATACATCACACACACACACGCCCGCTTCAGGTGAGTGTGTGACATCAGAGGAGCCGCTCAGGCCGCACACGTCCTGTCTCATCTCTCCGCTCTCTCCTGCCACAGGAAGTTCCTGCGCGCGGTGTGTGACGTTCCTGAGCCGGAGGAGCGCTTCAACATCGACGAGTACTCAGAGACGCTGATCCTCAACAGACCCGTGATCTACATCTCCATCAGTGAACTCATCAACACACACAGAGTCAGTGACATCACTACATTCACACAGTTCTGCTCCGTGATGATGGATTTCACAGTATATGCATTTTTATAGAAACCTCATTAAAAAGTAAAAAACAACAACTAATGGTCCTTATTTAATTTAATTTACTAATACTATGTAAAATATAATTTTTTATAATTAGTTAATATAATATTAATCATATATTGTGTGTGTGTGTGTGTGTGTATATATATATATATATATATGTGTGTATATATATGTGTGTGTGTATATGTATCTATCACACACATACATTTTTTCATAATAAAAGTTTTGAATTATTAAATAAAATAAGTGTTACCTAAAATGTTCAAAATGTATTTAATAAATTTCACTCAAAAAAAACTTAGTCGTATATAAACAATTAATTATTAAACTTTATTTTCAGTTAAATAAACTGTTTATTTCAATTAATATATATCAATTTGTATGTATAAAAATGATACATAATTTCTAAAAAAAAAATATATATATATATATATATTTTTTTTTTTTTTTTTAATTATATTTTTTTATATAAATATGTATGTGTGTGTGTGTGTGTATGTATATATATATATATATATATATATATATATATATATATAAAATATATAACCGCTTTTATAAATAAAAAATAAATAAAACAATACAATATTTATTTAAGTACAAAAACACAATCAGAAATGAAGTTAGTGATGCAGTGAATTTTTTTTTTTTTTTGCCCAAACTGAAATTAAAGTTTTCATTTAACTGTAAATAGTTTAATAATCAATTAATTGAATGTATTCAATAATCAGCACTCAAACATTGAGTTGTATTTTAAGTGCACATAAGTCCGTTTTATGTTACCTTTTCATGAACTCTAATTTGTTGTTGAAATATAAAATGTGTTTTCATGACTGGATTATTCAAACATACATTAAATAATGAAGTGATGAAACATGTTAAGTCAAGATGTAAAGAACTGATAATATAGTGCATATACTTCTCCTCTTAAAATGGACATGGAATGAAATTCATTTGAGTTTTGTCTGTGAATCGTTTTCACGTGTAGGACGTGTGCCGTCTTTATCTCATCACATTCAATTCAGGATTAAATTCACAAATCGTGTATATGTGATTTTTTTTTTTTTTTTTTTTTTTTTTTTTAAATGCAGTGGATAAAAAAAGATTAACAACTGGCATATCCGCCATAGAAACGATATTCAAGAATGAACATTTCTAGCGGTTTATCAGTGTAACACTCTGTGTTCAGGTACTACTGTACTGCACACGTTTAAGATAGTAGTGTGTTCACTCTGCTGTGATTAGTTTCTAATAATGGGTTTTCACACTGTGGTCACATGACCATGTTTAATCCTGGAAATAAGATGTAATTAAGCATGTGTATGAGTTCAGCCGTTGTGATTCTGCACACAGTCTGGTCGTGCTGTTTCCTCGCGAAGCCGGTGTGTTACTGACGGGATTGTGTGTGTGTGTGTGTGTTGCAGCTGCTGTTGGAGCATCAGGACTGTCTGTGTCCGGATCCGTCAGACCCTCTTCAGCAGCTCCTGCAGGATCTGGGATCAGTGCCGTCCCTTCAGGATCTCGTAGGTGCGTCATCCACACTCATTAGCTCTCCAAAGCCCAGTGAGCTCCCTACCTAGACAGTGTTCTGATCTGTGTGTGTGTGTGTGTGTGTGTGTGTGTGTGTGTGTGTGTGTGTGTGTGTGTGTGCGCAGGCGAGGGACAGCTCAACCCTGCAGATCCAAACGTGGAGCAGACTTTGGCCAAGATGGAGGTTTCTCTGACCCTCACCAGCAAGTTTGATGTCTTCAAGAGCTCTGATGACCGGTCTGACGCGCGCGGGATTCTGCTGAGGTGGGCGTCCGTCTGTCTGTCCGTCCGTCCGTCTGTCTGTCCGTCCGTCCGTCCGCTGTTATGGTGTTTGATGATGAGTTTGAGTTCATTTCCTGTCTGCTTGTTCTTCAGCACTAAGCAGTTGATCATCGACGTGATCAGAACACAGGCCGGAGACACACTCAGTGAGGTGCTTCAAGTCTCCGCCTCCAGAGATCAGGTAGAGATGACTCCGCCCACACACACACACACACACACACACACACACACACACACACACACACACACACACACACACACACACACATACATACACATACATACATACATACATACATACATACATACATACATACATACATACATCTGATCCAGTGACTGAAACTGTAGTTACACCATTCAGAGGAATGAGGAAATCTTTCAATTAAAGTTTGAAAACTGTGTGTGTGTATATATTACATTTATACATTATATATTTAATAATTACATTTTTAATAATTTCTAAAAAAATATGTATATGCATTTCAATGATTTTATTTATTTTTAAAAATTATTTTTTATACGATTTTTATATATATATGTATGTTATTATTATTATTATTATTATTTATTTATTTATTTATTTATTTTTTAATCGAATAGAATAAATTTAAATTATTTAATTATAAAATAATTACATAGAATAAATTAAATAACTATGCACAAATTTGTACAGGTATTTGTATTGTTACTCTTACTATTACTAATTATTATTTTTAATTAAAATTTTACTAGAATACTGAAAATAAATAACAAATAAAATATATAAAAATGTAAACTTGGGTAGTAACTAAAATAGAATTTAAAGAATGAAATAAAATGATAAATACATGGCAAAATTACTAAAAATTGAAAATGAAAACCGAAAATATAAAAATTAAAACTAATTCAGTATATTAATAAAAGATGTTACATCAATGATAAAAACATTGCTAATTACATAACATTATTATTTCATTGATTTCACTGCAAAACAACACACACACACACAAAACAAAACAAACAAAAAAAAAAAAACAGGGAAAAAAATGTCTGAATTCCTGAATATTAGATGATAGAAACTGATAATATGTGTGTGTGTGTGTGTGTGTGTTAAAGTAAGTGTTTTCAGGGCTGATTTTAGATCTTAAATCCTTCATATAAAACCCAAGAGTGTGTGTGTGTTCAGGAGGTGCAGCACGGCTGGATGATGCATCAGCGCGCTCAGAGAGACGCACGGACCCCGGAGAAGATGAAGAGGAACCAGTCGCTGATCGCCGACGGCAGCCTGACGCTGGAGGAGAAGAAGAGGAAGATCCAGAGGAACCTGAGGAGGCTGGAGACCATCGGGACGCTCCGTCCCCCCGACACACACGCGCAGATGCTGCAGCTCATCGCTAAGGTACCGCGCGGCAGGTGTGTGACGCCGCCGGTCAGGTGTGTGTGTGTGTGTGAGTGCTGACGGTCTGCTGTGTGTGTAGGACATCCGTCACCAGCGTGTGTATCGTCAGAGGCGTCAGGCGGAGCTGGTCAAACTCAGACAGACGCTGCACAGTCTGCACAGCAAGAGCTCCTTCCACTCGGAGCAGGTGGACTATTACAGCCAGTACATCAACACCTGCCTGCACAACCTCACCGCCAGGTACACACACACACACACACCTGTCTGTCTTAGAGATCCACCGAAAATATTCCGATATTTTCCCCAATATTTAAGCATTTTTCCATTGGATATTGGGTTTGTAATATCGGATTCACTAATAAATGGCGCCATCTTGTGGGCGTTTTGAGAATTGCGCACAAGATGGCCTTTAAAGCACTGCGTCTGAGTCAATTTAACAACAGCCGTTAAAGGCACATTATGAGATGTTACATAAGTGTTGGATATGTAGTTTAAACTCGACGGATTACGTGACTCCATGAGGTTGTCTTTATTTCTTCTTTGTGTTGTTGTTGCATCGACTGAAAGCATCACAGACTAAACTATCAGTGTTGAGATTTATAGGATCAGGATCGGTTGATTAAAGGTGTTTGTGTGACGCTCTCGGTCTCTGTCCGTCAGTAAAATCAACGGGAAGAACGTGTCTGATAATAAAGGGAAGAAGAAGCAGTCGACTCTCACGTACACCGCAGCACGTCTGCATGAGAAAGGAGTTCTGCTGGAGATAGAAGACCTGCCCGTCACACAGTACGACACACACACTCTCTTACACACTCACTCACTCTCACACACACTCACACACAATCACACACTCACTCACTCACATACACACACACTCTCTCACACACACACACACACACTCACACTCACTCACACACACACACACTCACTCACACACTCTCTCTCACACTCACTCACTCACACACACTAACACTCACTCACACACACGCACAATCACACTAACACACACGCACTCACACTCACTCACAATCACACGCTCACACACTCACACACACTCACACACACTCACTCACACGCACAATCACATGCTCACTCACTCACATACACACACACACACACACTCACACTCTCTCACACTCACACACTAACACTCACTCACACACATACACACACACTCACACTCTCTCACACTCACACACTAACACACACTCACATACACACTCGCACACTCACATACACACTCGCACACTCACATACACACTCACTCACTCACACGCACAATCACACACACTCACTCACACACTAACACTCACTCACACACACACACTCACTCACACACTAACACTCACTCACACACACACACGCACTCACACACACGCACAATCACATGCTCACTCACATACACACATACTCGCTCACTCACATACACACATACTCGCTCACTCACACACTCACTCACACACTCTCTCTCACACTCACTCACTCACTCACACACTAACACACGCTCACTCACATACACACTCACTCACTCACTCACACACACACACTAACACTCACATACACACTCACTCACACACTCGCACACTCACTCACTCTCACACACACACACACACACTCACACGCACAATCACACACACTCACTCACACACTAACACTCACTCACACACGCACAATCACACGCACACTCACTCTCACACACTAACACTCACTCACTCACACGCACAATCACACACACTCACTCACTCACACACTAACACTCACTCACTCACTCACACACACGCACAATCACACACACTCACTCACACACTAACACTCACTCACACACACACACGCACTCACACACACGCACAATCACATGCTCACTCACATACACACATACTCGCTCACTCACATACACACATACTCGCTCACTCACACACTCACTCACACACTCTCTCTCACACTCACTCACTCACTCACACACTAACACACGCTCACTCACACACTCGCACACTCACTCACTCTCACACACACACACACACTCACACGCACAATCACACACACTCACTCACACACTAACACTCACTCACACACGCACAATCACACGCACACTCACTCACACACACTCTCACACACTAACACTCACTCACTCACACGCACAATCACACACACTCACTCACTCACACACTAACACTCACTCACTCACTCACTCACATACACACATACTCGCTCACTCACACACTCACTCACACACTCTCTCTCACACTCACTCACTCACTCACTCACTCACACACTAACACACGCTCACTCACATACACACTCACTCACTCACTCACACACACACACTAACACTCACATACACACTCACTCACACACTCGCACACTCACTCACTCTCACACACACACACACACTCACACGCACAATCACACACACTCACTCACACACTAACACTCACTCACACACGCACAATCACACGCACACTCACTCTCACACACTAACACTCACTCACTCACACGCACAATCACACACACTCACTCACTCACACACTAACACTCACTCACTCACTCACACACACGCACAATCACACACACTCACTCACACACTAACACTCACTCACACACACACACGCACTCACACACACGCACAATCACATGCTCACTCACATACACACATACTCGCTCACTCACATACACACATACTCGCTCACTCACACACTCACTCACACACTCTCTCTCACACTCACTCACTCACTCACACACTAACACACGCTCACTCACACACTCGCACACTCACTCACTCTCACACACACACACACACTCACACGCACAATCACACACACTCACTCACACACTAACACTCACTCACACACGCACAATCACACGCACACTCACTCTCACACACACTCTCACACACTAACACTCACTCACTCACACGCACAATCACACACACTCACTCACTCACACACTAACACTCACTCACTCACTCACTCACACACACGCACAATCACACGCTCACACACACACACTCACGCACACTCACTCTCTCACACACACACACTCACGCACACTCACTCTCTCACACACACACACACTCACTCTCTCACACACACACACACTCACTCTCTCACACACACACACACTCACTCTCTCACACACACACACACTCACTCTCTCACACACACACACACTCACTCTCTCACACACACACACTCACTCTCTCACACACACACACTCACTCACACACACGCACAATCACATGGTCACTCACATACACACTCGTTCACTCACATACACACTCACTCACACACATGCACAATCACACACTCACTCACATACATACACACTCACTCACACACACGCACAATCACACACTCACTCACATACATACACACTCACTCACACACACGCACAATCACACACTCACACTCACTCACATACATACACATACACACACACACACTCACTCACACACTAACACTCTCTCACACACACGCACAATCACACGCTCTCACACACACACACACACACACACACTCTCTCACACTCACTCACTCACTCACTCACACACACACATTATAACTAATGTAATAATGTGTGTGTTCACAATCCGTCTGCAGGTTCAAGAACGTGATCTTTGACATCGTTCCCGCTGAGGAGGACGGCAGCTTCCTGGTGAAGGCTCGTTTCATGGGAGTGGACATGGAGAGATTCCCTCTCAAATATCAGGTGATGTGATCATGTGACCGAAGCGTCTCCACCGATGCTTTAGCAGTGTCTGAGGATGAGACATGAGGAATAATCTGTGTGTGTGTGTGTGTGTGTGCAGGATCTGCTGCAGCTGCAGTATGAGGAAGTTGCCGTGATGAAGATGTTTGATAAAGCCAAAGTCAACGTTAATCTGCTCATCTTCCTCCTCAACAAGAAATTCTTCAAAAAGTGAAGCGTTGCGTCTCGCGTTCAGTCATGTGACCTTCACAAGAGCTTTTACCTGCAGTGATTATTATGATGTTACACACACACTCCAGATGAACACGAATCTTTCCCAGAGCAATAATCCTGCGTTTGAGCGATAAGCAGCCCATAAGTCATTGCTCATATATTTTATTATTATTCAAGACACTATCATACACTACTTATATATTCATGTATTAATCATTGGCTAATAGAATGAAGCTTTACTTTATTAGAATGAATCATAAACTATATTTCAGTTCATTCACACACACTGAATCGATGAATCTGTGAGTGTGTGTGTGTGTGTGTGTGATTAGTCCTCCATTGGTTCAGTCGGCTGCTCTCTTTTAAACGGTGTTTTAGTGAAGCGTCTCAAACTAATAATTGTGTAAATATTTGCTGTCTCTGTTTTTCTCTTCGGAAATGTCTGCATTCTTTTCCCTTCTTCACATCTGTTTTTTATGTCATTTATAACACTCATGTTGTTTTTATTCACAATAAAAGACTTTGCATGTATTGAAAGTGTCTGTTTCTCATTGTGCTCGTTCTGCTCATGGTGTAATATTTCTTTATAAAGCACTTTGATATGATTCACATGTTCATCCCCTGAAATATTTCTTTAAAACGGCTCCAGACTGTACAGAAGAGTTTCGTGTTTGTCTGAACGCCGGTGTTTCTGTTCATTTCAGGAGATCTGCAGACTGATGGATCACGATCAGAGATTTATGTTTTTCTGCCTATATTTGAGTCTCATCATCGGTGTGTCTCAGGGTTATTATAGTTCACTAAACGGTTACGTCTGTGACTGTATTCGTGGATATGTGTGTGTTTTTCTCTCTCTTCGTTGCTTCCGCTGTCTCTCCTCCTCCCATCACATTTACTTTTGAGATACTTTTCTCCTGTTTGTGTAGTTAAGGAGATAGGGAAGGTGTTGTATTTTGTTTAATTTTTCTTTTGATAGGGAATTTAGTTTTCTTGGGTTAAGGTAGTTTGCTTTTTGTTTATTATTTTGGCCTGGCCCTTTTTGCATTCTGATTTTTTTTTTTTTTTTTTTGACTCTCTGGCAAAACTCACCTCCTTTTACCCTCACAAAAATAAAAACAGGAACCCGAGAAAGTTCCTTTTAAAAGTAAAACTGTTTGGTTACTTGCTTTTATGTTTCACCCCTGCACCCCTAGACCAAAGGGTCGTAACAACCAAAACCATAGAAAACATTTTATTACTTGAAATAAATGTCTACTGAAATAATATATATATATAAAATTAATTTATATTTTTTTATTTAAGCAAAAAATAAACAAACATAAATGCCCCCATTCATATGGACATATATTCACAATAAT